>BQNB010085089.1:2035-28567 GCA_026074375.1 Tanacetum coccineum
GCTAAAAGGCGCACAATTTGGAGCTAAAACGAAGACATTTGAAGATTTCTAAAAATTCACCAATACGCCGTATCCGACTAAGAAGATACGGCGTATCAGCGCCAAGCTTTACAAGAAAACGCGTTTGACCAATTCCTAATACGGCGTATCCATGCTATCTACATAGGCCGTATCCATGAAGATAAGTATTTGAAGATATAGTAAATCAAGTAAATTGGGAAATATATCAAAGATTTATTACGAACGTAGTGCGCACTCTAAGGAATCCAGTCCAATACATTGTATCGACCTATTTGGATACGGCGTATCGAGTGTTTTTTAGCAACTATAAATAGAAGACTCAAAAACGAGTTTTCGGTGTGCAATATCATATTCTCTGTATAGTATACATCTAAAGTCGAATTTCTCAAGCCATAAAGAGAAGCCAAGGTCGAGCACCATTCCTAATTCCATAGTAGACATCGTGTATGATTACAATGATTATGGGCTAATACCCTCGGGTATTAGCCATGTTAATGAAGATTATAATGTTTGGTTTGTTTTAATCCGGCTTGCTTAATTTATCGTTGTTATTTGATTATGTTTATCGCCTTATACTTGTTTATGTGCTTGTACATGCGACCTATCATTCAACTGGGTCTAGTGAGACTTAACCAGTAATCTAGATGCCGGGATAGCTCTCCATGTTGTGTTTTGTATGCCCAGACCAATAGGATCACAAATGACACCTTATCATTACTCTTTGATTATGAGCTTAGTTGGACCGGCAGGTGACCCGATAATTGTTTAACCAGTATTGTTCTTAATTAATTGGTAATTGATTTTGGTGGTGGACTACCAGTGTATAAAACAACATCAAGCAATAAGTGGGTAAAGTCCCGATGGGCTAGGGTATTAACAGGATCACCACTGCTTTAATTCCCTATGATAGATTATAATTAGACTATAGGATGCTTTATGCGGATGCGTTAATCGTGACAGGATTGTTCGTATCTAGGTCTTAGGAAGAAGAACCGCCTAAGTCTTAAGAATGATATGCCGCCTCGAGATAAGCAGCCATTGCACTAATTAATCAAACCAGCATTTAATTGGATTTAACATAGTTAATACAGTTTTCTATTATTTGGCTCGTACCGCTCTTTTGTCTTGTGTTTATTTTCATTAGTGTTTATTCTACCTACAATTGATATTTGTCACCGTAAACCTGTGCCAGTCTCTCAGGCTGAAACCCCCTATTTATCTCTAGTAAATATGTACAGGTTTAACAAGTAAATAGACTAATCTAGATAGATTAAAATACTGATAGAATATTAGGTTAACTTTCACTCTTAGTGTTCGACACCCTACTTACCGCGAAGCTACATCTTGACCGGGTACTCTACCCGTTAAAGTGTTGTCTTTAGGTTTGTCGGCTAAATATAAATGTAAAACTTGATAATCATAAATAACACCTACACAACGACACATCAGGTTTTTGGCGCCGTTGCCGGGGAGTGAAGTTGTTTAATTCTTATTTATTAGTGTTTTAGTTTAGTTTAAATTGCATAATTGTGTGCTTGTTTGTGTGTTTAATTTCCTGCATTGTATATTTTGCATATTGTGTGTTTGTGTGCATTGTTACAGCCTGCTGTAACATTCTGAGTCGAATACTCAATACGGTGTATTCATCTTCTTGGATACGACGTATAAATTTTTTCCAAACCAATACAGCGTATTCGACTCTATCATCAATATGACATATTCAATTTACTAAATATGGCGTATTAGGCTATTTGACCATTTTCCTTCCTAGCTATTTTATTACAGGTTAATATGGACAACCCTAATATCACTATAGAGGAATACATCAGACTTCGAGAGGAGAAGAGTAAAGCTTTAATTCGGGTATTGAGAAGTTTATTTGGCAAACTGCCACGTTCACGGTTAGAATGGAATATTGTGAAGATGAGGACTTGACTGCTTTACAAACTTTGAAACCAAATTTCCAACGCCATTAGTCCTTGTTAATATTACAGTAACATCCGATGCAGCAATCTATGTGTTCACACGGTAAAGCCCTCTTAACAACATGCAAATTTGACTTTAGAATATCGTTTGACGAATCCGACGATGAAGATTACACGGTAATTTATGACGAAAATTCATTTTCCTATAAAATAATTTCTGTCAACAATTTGAAAACGGATTCTGAAAATGATAATAAAGTCAATATGCCTTCATTTTCCGATCACTGAGCCTAAGGTTGTTATTTTAATTGATTTAGACTTCTTTAAAGATTTTGTGAATTAATTTCAGCCATTGTGTATATTGTGCTATAACGTCTTAAATTATATCTCTTAACTGAAACCTACTAAAGTCCTCGAATATCCAATGTAATTTGATTTGAAAGTGAAACATCATTGTCTAATTGTTTCGATGATGGAAGGGAACAAAACGTTTTATACTTTAATGATTTATTTCTTTTTAATGTAATTTATCCCGATGATTTAAAATCGGATACGGACAACAATAATAAAATCGATATTGAGCGACCTTCGGGGGATATGTCTGTCACACCAATACCTGATGTAATAAATGTCAATGCACAAGGGTCAAATAAGCTTTCGGAAACAAGTCATGATACATCTAATAAATTTTTCAAAACTAAAACTTTTATCAAGAAGCTAAATGTTAATATCATGGCTTGTAATTATCTTAGCAACATGATGCTTTTAAAGAATTTGTATGTGCCATTTGGCATCCCGTTCGACCCTAAGTTGTTTTATAAGGATGGGATTTAATTGGGGCAAGTCTAACTTAAAGACTTTTCTGTAAACAAAAGTGCTTCCCGAGAGACAACCCGGTCATTTTAATTGTTTGTCGCATTTTAATTGTTTGTTGCACGAGTCTGTCTTCCCAGACACTCTATACGGCGTATCGAAACCCTCTGGATATGGCGTATAGACATGTCTGGACGTTATCAGTTTTCAAAACTTAATATTTTAATTTATGTTGGGAATTAAACTCATTATTCTTAGTACTGCCAAGCCAAAGACTTTGTACTGCTTAAGATACAACTGCCAGTACTAACTAGTTAGTACTGCTAGAAGTAAGTTATTACTGCCAGTACTAACTTAACACTGCTGAAGGACTTAAGACTGCTGCATGAAGACTGCTAAAGGGATAAAGACGTATAAAAGTGATATGTATTGACTTATTCAGAGTATATTCTATTTAGTTAGAAAGATACGTATAAGTTTAACATTATAGAAGATTTGTAGTTATCTTGTAAAGGACTCCTTAGTGTATAAAAGGAGATCCTAGGTTATGGTTTTGTATGCACAATAGTCATAGACATTTTGATACATAGCTTCAAGGTTATAAACCCTAGTACTACACAGAGCTTTTCAGTTATATCATTGTTCTTAAAGTTTACTGTTTCATTAACATTCTTCTAAGTATTAAAGAGTAGATTACGCATACTCTTTAGTATTCATAAAGTTTCAACCATAGTTGTTTTGGATTTATCTAAGTAAACTTAATCTTTAGCAAGCTAAGGGTATAGATCTTAAGTTGGGATCAACAAGTGGTATCGAGCTTGTGTTCTGAAACTTTGATCTAGAAGAAACTAACAAGAAGAAACTCTTTATCCAAGGAAGAGATGGATCTAGAAACTGCTCAAATCACTACTACTGCAAAGTTGCCCACTCTCAAACAGGGTGAATATGATATGTGGAGGCTAAGGATTGAGCAATACTTTCAAGTATAAGACTATGCTCTATGGGATGTCATAAATGATGTGCGCTAAAACACACATCATTTGTACCCCCGAAAATGCTAATAAATGGACTAAAAACATGAAATATGCTTAATATTATTGCAAATATGTTTGGTTTGTGTTTTTATGTCTTGCAGGTAAAAGGATTAAAAACGGAGCAAAAAACGGGATATTTTCGGATCGTTTCGTTAAGAGTACTTTGATTATTTGAAGTCATTACGAAAAAAGGGGGTCGTACATATTTCGACGAGCATGTCATAAAAAAAAGAGCGCGGAGGATTCCGATCCAACGGTTGCCATTCATCTCTTATTAGGCCGGCCCGACACCATTTATATGGGTCAGACCAACCCATATTTATTA
This sequence comes from Tanacetum coccineum, assembly GCA_026074375.1. Taxonomy (NCBI): domain Eukaryota; kingdom Viridiplantae; phylum Streptophyta; class Magnoliopsida; order Asterales; family Asteraceae; genus Tanacetum; species Tanacetum coccineum. The sequence continues at coordinate 6,154 of BQNB010085089.1, forward strand.
AAGTCTCAAATTATGTTATACTAGCCCAACACTAAATCTTACAAAACTCGGCTCAAGTTTGCAAAAGAATGGATGGCCCAGAAGCTCAAGCCCAATACATCTTTTACAACTACTGCTTGATTTTTACGCAGGCAAGAAGAAGAAAAAAGAGAATGGGGCCCCAACGAATGGCTTAGAATCAACGCACAGGTTATAAAAGTATGGGGAGCAGATCTAAGAAAAAAAACAATTTTTTTACACACAACATTTTTGTATTTTTTTTTCTCTTTTAATATTTTTCTTCATTAGAATATATTAGTGAGAGAACTCACGCAGCTTAATTTTGAATTGTTCATTTCGTCAAAAGTTTTTTTTTGTCTTTTCTACATTTTGGAATTAATTTAGAAGTAGTGAGATTAGATTAGGTGGGATCTAAAGACGCAACATACTTCGATTTGATTTGTAATTTTCGGATTAATTATGGTTGATGTTGCGATTGGGTTGAAGGAGTATAGAATTGTTTGGTTACATTGATTCCAGTTTTGGATGGGTAATATGGTTCAGCAGCATGTTGTTTTCAGTTGATAAGTTTCGGCTATTTTTGGTATCCGTTTTGGAAGTAGATTTAGGATATGGTTTTGATGTTTATGGAGCGTTCTCATCTCATCTCGCCATTGTTACTTTCCTTGTCTCATTCGGTATTCTCTTCTCTCTTTTATCACTTTACTTTTTTTTGTCATGTTTATGCTTATTGCCATTTGTAGATTAGACATTATTATTATCGCTTTATTTGTTGATTTTAGTTTGATTGTCATGTTTAGCGAGTAGAACATTTATAGTTCGTTTATTATTTGCTCACTCATTGTTATTTAGCTTATATTTAGTTTATTATAATTTTAGTATTAAAACCAAAAATCTTAAATGACATTCAAGCATCAAACAAGATATTTACATGGATTTTAATTCATCTCTCACCGTGGACACGACACTCGGAGATAGACTATTATTTTTCCTAAAATAATTTTCTTATCAAACGGGAAATACTAAATACTATATACTTATACGACTATCAAAATGGCGCCGCTGCCGGGGAGAGGTGTAGCGATTTTTAAGGGATTGTTCGTGTTCGAGCCTTGAAGATCCTTTCTTTGGAAAGTTTATTTTCGTTCTTAAAAAATATAAAAATCCAAAAATATTTTTCTTCTTATTTTTATTTTTATTTTTATTCTCTTATTCTCTTTTATAAATATTAAAAAAAATACCAAAAATATTTTTCTTTCTTATTTTTATTTCTTTTCTTATGTATTATTTTCAAAATCTAAAAATATTCCCCTTTACCTTCGTATCCATTTAATTCTTTTCTTAACCCTCTATATTGTTTAATTCTTATGGCATCACTCGATCATCGTTTGAATCCCCTCTTCTCGATTAAAGAATGCTCGTCTTGTGGAACTTTGTACACTAGAAAATGTGGTTGTTCAAAAGGGAGTCTTGAAGACAAGATTCTTGTTCCTAAACCCCCTCATAATTGTACAACTTGTGGAGATCCGGTTGAGGGTCTATATTGTCGACCTTGTACTTTTGTGCGAAAGTGTTTGAATGAAGGTTGGTATACAATTCATGAAAACGAAATTCTAAACACTTCCGAGTCATCCAATCACAACACTAACGTTGTTAGTGCACCTCAAGAGCCATTCATCTTCAATCAAGACCCCGGTTTAAATTCTTCACAAAGTCCTCTACAAATTAACCACAATTGTTGTTACAAGTGTGGTGATTCGTTAGATGGAATCTTTTGTCAACGACGCACTTGCAAATCTTGTGGGAAATGTGCTCATATTGGTTATAATTGTCCACCGAAAGCTCCGATTATCTCTAATCCAGAACAATGCAATCAAACCATTAATGAGCTCACACAGATTTTGCCAAGTGTTCACCCGACATGCAATTCTAGAGATGAGAATTCATTCACTTATGATTCCAAACCTAATTCTGTTGATGATTCTCCTAACGTTTTCAACCCACCTCTACAACCTCTTATGTATTCTTGTGAATTTTGCGGGAACGATGCTCGTTATGGTCACTATTGTACACCTCAAGTTCCGTTCATCTATCTGGAACCATGTTACAATCAAGATTTTAATTTCCTGTAAGATTTTCATGATTTTCAACAAAATTACGGGGGCCATCATGAAACTTTTCAATGTCAAACAATGAATGAAGATTATTATGAGCAAAATTCTTGCTATGATCCTAATTCTTTTGGTTTTGACCAATTTCAACCCCGTCCATTTGAGGATGGGTTAGACATTGGTTCACCAGGAGTCGATGGACCACCCATTATGTCAGAGGACCCATATGCTTACATAATGGCTGCTTATCAGGTTCCACCATTGCCTGACTACATACCTGGCCCCGAGGAGCCGCAGTTACCTCCCCCACTGGACTTTGTTCCTGAGCCGATGTACCCTGAGTACATGCCACAGGAGGATGAGATACTCCTGGCCGAGGAGCAGCCACTACCTGCTGCCTCACCCACTACAAATTCACCAGGATATGTTCCCGAGTCTGATCTGGAGGAGGAGCCGGAGGAGGACGATGAGGATCCCGAGGAGGATCCAACTGATTACCCTGCTGATAGGGATGATGATGATGATGATGATGATGATGAGGACGAGGATGAGGATGAGGAGGAGGAGGTGCACCCAGCTCCGGCCGACTCTGTCCCACCTGTACACCGTATGACTGCCAGATTTCTTGTTACAAAATTGTGCATCATATGTGTTATATGAAGTGTTAAAGGAATCCTACAACTTGCATTACCACCTACTAGACCTACTCATCCATTGGGTTACAGGGCTGCTATGGTTCGGCTGAGAGCCGAGACACCATCCACTTCTCATCCATTACCACTACCTACTTCATCACCACTTTTGCAGTTACTATCTTTTGACCGTAGGGCAGACAGACCCTAGATTACACTACCACCTCGGAAGAGGTTGGGTATTGATCTTGGTCCGAGATGCGAGGTGGGAGAGAGTTCAGCTGCTGCTGCCGCTAGACCGATTGGAGGTCGTAGGGCAGACTATGGGTTTGTCGATACTGTGGATGCTGAGATCAGTCGACGGAGAGCCGAGGAGGTCGGCTATGGGATTAGAGATGCTTGGGTAGACCCGAGAGATGCTGCTGAGGAGGTAGCACTGACGACCCTTGAGGGGGTCAACACTAGGGTGACTGAGCTGGCTGCAGTTCAGGAGCAGGACACCCAGGACATCTATGGTGTGATAGAGGATACTCAGGGTAGGCAGACTCAGATATTTCAGAGAGTTGAGGCATTGGTCGATGATAGGCAGTACCACTATGAGACTGCCCGACTGTTAGATCAGGAGGCTATGTTTTCCCGAGAGGCTTGGGCGCACTCTATGGGACTTGGTTCGGCAATCCACTATGAGCTTCAGGGATACATGACACACACGTGGGTGCAGGATCAGCGTATCGATGCGCAGGACTCATTGATAGCGACTCTGACTGCACAGCTTTCATCATTACAGGGACATTTGGCGACGGCTCTAGGCGAGATCCGAGCACTCCAGGCTAGAGATCATGCTCGTGCAGGTGCTCCCGAGGGCGCTGGTAGTAGTGCCTAGGTTTATCTTTTATGTTGTATTCGTAGCTATCTTTTGTTAGCCGGCTAAGTATTATGGGTTTTATACCCAGCTAGCACGGTAGTAGGATTTGTATTTTCATTTCTGGTATCAAGAAATCGTGTATGTTTTCCATGTATATATAGAATGGTGGTATTATGTCAGGAATGTAATATGTTTTGGTTGTAATCGAATTTGTGTGAATGAATGTCGATTTATCTATACCAGTGTTGAACTCAGTTCAGTTATATATTTCACTGTGGGATGTGATCTTGTTTTATTTATTGTGTATATGTCATGTCATGGTTAAGATTTTATGAAATCTAACGGGTGTTATACTTTTTGTGATTGAAGAAAATGGCACCGAAAAGAACCACGAGGGCTAGACCAGCCCCAGAAACAACAACTACTACCACATCTGTCACCAATGCCCAGCTTCAGGCAATGATTTACCAAGGTGTCACTGTTGCACTGGCAGCACGTGATGCAAATAAAGCTGGTGATCACAGCCATACTTCAGGAACGGGTGTCAGAAGGACTGAACGAGTTGCTCGCGAATGCACTTACCAAGACTTTATGAAGTGTCAACCTTTGTATTTCAAAGGCACTAAGGGAGTTGTTGAATGGTTTGAAAGGATGGAGAGTGTGTTTCGCATAAGCCACTGCTCGATGGAGAATCAGATCATGTTTTCTACTTGTACTCTTTTAGCAGGTGCCCTGACGTGGTGGAATTCCCACGTTAGGATTGTTGGTCATGATGCTGCTTATGTGATGACTTGGACAAAACTAAAAAAGAAAATGGCTGACAAGTATTGCCCGAGAAATGAGATGAAGAAGCTTGAGGCTGAGTTATGGAATTTGGAAGTACAAGGTACCGATGTGACAAGGTACAACCAACGTTTCCAGGAGCTGGCTTTGCTGTGTGTTCGAATGTTTCCAGAAGAGTCTGATAAAGTTGAAAGGTATGTCGGTGGGTTGCCCTACATGATTCATGGGAGTGTTGTGGCATCAAAACCAAAAACCATGCAGGAAGCCACTGAAATGGAAACTGAGCTAATGGATAAGAAAATCCGTACTCTTGCTGAAAGACAGGCTGCAAACAAGAGGAAGTTTGAAGACACTTCCCGAAACAACCAAAACCAACAGCAGCCTTCTAAAAGGCAAAATGTGGCAAGGGCATACGCTGCAGCATCTGGAGATAGGAAACCGTACGGAGGATCTAAACCTCTGTGCCCCAAATGCAATTACAACCATGACGGTCCATGCACCCCAAGATGCTAGAAGTGCAACAAGGTTGGCCACTTTGCTCATGACTGTAAGAGCACTACAAATGCCAATGTTGCCAACAACCAGAGGGGTACCGGGACAGGTCAGAAGTCTACTTGTCATGAGTACGGGGCACAAGGACATTTCAGAAGGTATTGTCCAAAGCTGAACAACAGCAATAACAACAACAACAACCGTGGTAACTAAGTTAGGACTAGAAATGCTCAAGCAAAGGTGTATGTTGTGGGCAATGCAGGGATAAACCCGGACGCGAACGTCGTTACGGGTACGTTCCTCCTCAACAACCGTTATGCTTTTGTTTTATTTGATACTGATGCCGATAGAAGTTTTGTATCCACTGCATTTAGCTCTCAAATTGATATCGCACCGACTGTCTTAGACCATGATTATGCCGTAGAACTAGCTAATGGTAGAATAATTAGCGTTAATACTATCATTCGGAGTTGCACTCTAAATTTTCTGAGCCACCCTTTCAACATCGATTTAATGCCAGTGGAGATGGGTAGTTTTGACGTTATAATCGGCATGGACTGGTTGTCAAAATATCAGGCCGTCATTGTTTGTGCGGATAAGATTGTTCGCATTCCCTAAGGAAGATAAACTTTGATCTTTCATGGTAACGGGAGTAACCGGGAACACGAGACTCGATTAAACATCATCTCGTACACAAAGACGCAGAAGTATATGCTAAAGGGATGTCAGGACTTTTTGGCACATGTTACTACGAAAGAGGCGGAAGACAAGTCGGAGAAGAAGCGACTTGATAATGTACCGATCATTCAGGATTTTCCTAAAGTATTTCCCGAGGACTAGTCGGGTCTTCCTCCGACTCGTCAAGTGGAATTCCAAATTGATTTGATACCCGGTGCTGCACCTGTAGCACGGGTACCTTACCGATTGGCACCTTCTGAGATGAAAGAGTTGTCAGAGCAACTGAAAGAACCGTCTGACAAGGGTTTTATAAGGCCCAATTCCTCACCTTGGGGAGCTCCGGTCTTGTTTGTCAAGAAGAAGGATGGATCATTCTGGATGTGCATTGATTACCGGGAATTAAACAAGCTGATAGTGAAGAATCGTTATCCACTTCCAAGGATTGATGATTTATTTGATCAACTCAAGGATCCAGTGTTTATTAGAAGATAGACTTGCGATCTGGTTATCATCAACTTAGAGTACAGAAAGGGGATATTCCGAAGACGGCATTCAAGACTCGGTACGGTCATTATAAGTTCCAAGTGATGCCATTTGGCTTGACTAATGCACCGGCAGTATTTATGGAACTCATGAACCGCATGTGCAAGCCATATCTGGATAAATTTATGATTGTATGTATCGACGATATCCTCATCTACTCAAAGAACAAGAAAGAGCATGAAGAACATCTTAGGATGATTCTAGAATTGCTTAAGAAGGAGGAGTTGTACGCTAAGTTCTCCAAATGTGAATTTTAGATTCCTAAGGTGCAATTTCTCGGTCACGTAATTAATAGTGAAGGCATTCATATGGATCCTGCTAAGATCAAATCCATTAAGGATTGGGTGTCTCCTAAGTCACCAACGGAGATTCGTCAATTCTTAGGTCTTGCTGGGTATTATATAAGATTTATTGAATGGTTTTCGAAGATCGCCAAACCATTGACCAAGCTTACTCAGAAGAAGGTCAAGTTTGTTTGGGGCGACAAACAAGAAGCAGTGTTTCAAACATTGAAACAAAAGTTGTGTAGTGCACTAATTCTAGCTTTACCAGAAGGAAGTGAAGATTTTGTCGCATACTATGATGCTTCCATCAAAGGTTTAGGCGTTGTGCTGATGCAGAGAGATAAAGTGATTGCTTATGCATCACACCAACTGAAGATACATGAGAAAAATTATACGACTCATGACTTGGAACTTGGAGCAGTAGTGTTCGCTCTCAAAATCTAGAGGCACTATCTGTACGGAACCAAGTGTACGGTGTTCACTGATCTTAAGAGTTTGCAACATATTCTTAATCAGAAGGAGTTGAACATGAGGCAACGTCATTGGTTAGAGTTGCTCAGTGATTACGATTGTGAGATTCGTTATCACCCGGGAAAGGCAAATGTGGTTGCTGATGCTTTGAGTAGGAAAGAATGAATTAAACCATTAAGAGTTCGAGCCTTAGTCATGACTATTGGCTTGGGTCTTCCTAAGTAAATCTTGAATGCTCAGACTGAAGCAAGGAAACCAGAGAATATCAAGAATGAAGATGTTGGAGGTATGCTTGTTAAAAATTCAAAGGATCCGGAAAAGTTCAGAATGGAAAAGTTGGAACCCTATGTGGATGGAACTCTATGCTTCAATGATAGGAGTTGGTTACCATGTTATGGAGATTTAAGGACCATGATCATGCACGAGTCCCACAAATCAAAATACTCTATTCATCCGGGTTCTAATAAGATGTACCAAGACATAAAGAAACTATATTGGTGGCCAAATATGAAAGCAAACATCGCCACCTATGTTAGCAAGTGCCTGACCTATGCTAAGGTCAAAGCTGAACATCAAAGACCATCGGGATTGTTGATACAACCTGAAATACCTCAATAGAAGTGGGACAACATCACTAAGGATTTTGTCACAAAGCTTCCTAAGTCGTCGCAAGGTTACGATACCATTTGGGTGATTGTTGATCGACTCACCAAGTCTGCAATCTTTGTACCGATGAGAGAAACTGATCCCCTAGAGAAACTGGCAAGGATGTACCTAAAGGAGGTAGTCACGAGACATGGAATCCATGTCTTAATTATTTGTGATCATGACCCTCGGTTCGCATCGCATTTTTGGAGGTCACTTCAAAAGGATTTAGGTACTAACTTGGCCATGAGTACGACGTATCATCTAGAGACCGACGGACAGAGCGAGAGGACCATTCAAACTCTCGAGGATATGCTACGGGCTTGCGTGATCGACTTTGGAAAAGGTTAGGTTAACCATTTGCCATTAGTCGAATTTTCATATAACAATAGCTATCATGCTAGCATTAAGGCAGCACCAATTGAAGCACTGTATGGTAGAAAATGTCGTTCACCTTTTTGTTGGGCTGAAGTCGGAGAGGTTCAACTTACTGGTCCAGAGATAGTGTAAGAAACTACCGAGAAGATTGTTCAGATCAAGCAGAGGATACAAGCTGCTCGTGATCGTCAGAAGAGTTATGCAGATTTGAAGCATAAGCCGATGGAATTTCAAATTGGGGATAAGGTTATGCTTAAGGTTTCGCCTTGGAAAGGGGTTGTACGTTTTGGCAAACGGGGGAAGTTAAACCCCAGATATGTCGGACCTTTCAAGGTGATAGAAAGGGTTGGATCCGTTGCCTACAAGCTTGAGCTTCTGAAAGAGCTGAGCAGGGTTCACAATATGTTCCATGTGTCTAATCTGAAAAAGTGCTATGCTGATGAACCTTTAGCCGTTCCGTTGGATGGGCTACACTTTGATGACAAGCTTTCGTTTATTGAGGAACTTGTAGAGATTATGGATCATAAGGTCAAATGGTTGAGGAAAATCCGTGTACCAATTGTCAAGGTTCGATGGAACTCTAGGAGAGGTCTTGAGTTTACGTGAGAGCGTGAAGATCAATTCAAGAAGAAATATCCACACCTCTTCACCAAGACCGCACCGTCGTCAAGTGCCGCATTGTAAGCCTTGAGGAAAAGGCTTGTTTAATGGGGGAAGACTATAACATCCCGTGTTTTAGGGTCATTTGCGACGTCAATAAGTTCATTATTAATTTTTAGTGTTGTACGCATTTGCTTGTAATTTTAAAGCGTTAAGTTAAATCGCGTAAGCTAAAAATTATCGTTCAATGTAAACGGGCATCAAACAATTAAACGTTTACATCAAGCAAGTGTTAAGTAATTATTTGGAGGATAATTATTAACTTTGTTTATTTTTATTTTTATTGGTTACGTAAATTTGTTACGTTTCGCGATAAAATACGTTTAGGCATTCCCGGAACCACCAAAACTTTTCTACGCTTCAACAAATACCCACTTTTATACACAATACTCAAAAATCACAAAAATATATCTTACATATGCACATATGGCCGAATCTATAGCAAAGGATACAATAAGATATCAAAAAAACTTTGCAACTTGCAATGTACTTCACCAACTAATAATGACTAAGGACTTCTATAAGTAAAACCCATACCAGGACCAAGAAGACTTCCTTATTTTACTCATCTTGTCTTTTGATGAACCTAGACCAAATGAGAACTAGTTACTTGTCATATATAAAGCACCAACTAGGAAAGATAACACATACACATAACATTTCATAAGGTGAAAATTAAACTTTCTCACCCTTTTTTTTCTTTGAAGCCCACGGCTCAAAAACCCCCAATATAACAATCCATAGCTTGATTTTCTAAGACCATACAAGCACTCATACATCCTTCCTATGATAACCCAAGGTGTTTGCACGGGTTGGCTAAAGGTTTACAAGTATCTAAGCAAGAAAAGCAAGATTAGGGTTTTGGCTTGAATTAGGGTTTTCAAGAGTTGCAAGCTAGGGTTTTATTGCTAAACAAGTGTGTAGATCTTGTTGTTCATCACCACACATCATATTAAGGTTACCTAAAACCCTTTATGTCTTTACATTTATCATTTTATGTGTATATAAGTTCTATGTAGTGAAATCACCATTAGGATGCTTTTAAAACATGTTTTTATGAAACACATCCAAACTTTCTGTTTGGATTCGACATATAACCTGGTCATTTTATAATTTTATAAGATAGTACGTCTCATGACGATTCCAAAATGATAAGAAACTCGAAAAACCGATTTATAACGAAAAAGATACGACGATTTCAAGTTTACGTTAAATATATACTTTTATAAAACTATTTTTATAAAAGTTACTATTCACCACAGAAACTTATACTTTTAAAACATCAATAAATCGATAAAACTTTTAAATACGAAGACGTGCTCGAAAGAATCGCTAAAAACGGAGTTAAAACGAATAAGTTACGACATTTACGAGATTTACGATAACTAAATCTATAAAAATAAATATATAACTGTTATGAACAGTAAAAATCACTATTCATCAGAAAACTCAGATTTTGAAAATGTTATATTTTGATAACTCGTCTTAATACGAAGGCGTGGACGTAAGAAACGAAAGAAACGGACTTAAAACGAGAAAGTTACGCCAGTTTTACTAAAGTATACTTATAAACGTTTTTACTTTATAAATATGATTTCACTAAAACGATTAGATGGTGATGTAGCTATATAGAATTATATGTGGTATTAGTTAATCAAAGTACTATATTACTAGGGAGTTTCATAATGAGGCCTCTTCGGGGTGGCGTATCGACGAGTTGTTGGATTTACGATTTAAAGTGTCCTAGCTCCTCATACGTCACTACATGACCTCTTAATTATGATAGCCCGAACGATAGTATGATGAGCTATACGACCTATAAATAATCAAAGTGTTTAGTACTTATACGACCTATATTGGATTAGGTTGCATTCGATCGTAAGCGTGACGCATTTTCTATTGTGAATACTTGTTGATTACCATTCACTCGAGGTGAGTTCATAGCCCCCTTTTTACTACGTGATTGTTTTACAAAATCTACGGGGTGAATTACATTGCTTGTTTTACTATTGGACACAAGTGTTTTTCTAAGTGTTTTCAAAGTGTTTACAAAGTGTATGCTATCCAGATTACTGCCTGAATATTATTGCTAAGTTACCTTATTGCCGTGAAGTCCCTATTTATCATGAACCGTTAATTGCTATTGTAGTAAGCGCGAGTGTTGTGGATAGATCTATCGGGACTGACAATCCCCACCTTTCCTTGGGTCACTAGTTTGATCAAGGTGCATTTAACATTGAGAGGTGTTAGGTTGTTGGCAAGCATCCTATATTCTGATTGGGGCACAAATCTAGTTAAGGCTTCGGGGTCATGAGCTTAGTGCAATAATAAACGTTTTGGACTACTGAATGTGTTTCAGAGTCTACTATTACTTCGATCTTGTGGTCCACCCTTTTTACCGATAAACCTATGATTTCACTCAACCTTTGTGTTGACTTTTAGCATGTAATTTCAGGTCCTAGGGTATGAAGATTGGAGGGGAGCCGTGGCGGATATCAATGAAGACGGATTCTGTGTTTTATCTATATTCAATGCAACTTTTATTATCTTTAAAAACTTAAGTCATCTTTTGGTATTATGAAGCTTTTGTTTAATTAAATATGTACTTGAAATGTTTATGACTTTTAAAACATATGGGACCTAATGTATGAACTCTGATATTTTGCTATGGCATCGAATGAAATCTTATCTTAAAACGTCCATTTAAGGTCGTTTCCTATATCTTGATTGTTGTACTTTGACGTAGCACCCCATTGTTACCATTCCGCTGCTACCTGATTTTGGGGGTGTTACAGATGGTACCAGAGCCAAGGTTATAGGGAACTGGGTCATTTTCAAAACCTAGTCTATAACCACAAAGTTTAAAGGTTTTCTTTTCTTTCATTTTTAAATACAGAATCCTTCATCGCTATCTGATATCCACGCGCGCGTATTCCCTGATCCTTACTTACTTTTCCGATTGTCATTATTGCATTATATATAATCTTAGATATATAATACTTGGTTTAAATTCGATCTCTTACGTCTATCTTTTGACATATCAATATCTATTTCTATCGATCAATTATATAAATATCGACTATCCTGATTAATTTATGATTATTTATATCATTCTCCATTATTTACCATGTGCCATGACTCTGCATACCTTTACAAATTCTCAACGAATTGTGTACTTGTGTTGCCAGAATCATGCCGCCCAGGAGATTTAAGAAGAAATCTGTTAGGAAGATAGTGGAAAAGCGTGTGGCCAAAGCCATTGAAAAATATGAAAAGACTAGAGCTGACTCAAACAATGCTGGTGGATCCGGATCAACAAATACTGGAGGAACTGTTGTACCAGAGATGCATGGATGTTCGTATAAGACATTTATGAATGGCAAGCCTCACTCTTTCAAGGGGACTGAAGGTGTAGTCGGACTGAAACGTTGGTTCGAAAAGATGGAGCAAGTGTTTGAAATTTGCAAATGTGCTGAAGATGACAAAGTGAAGTTTGCTATGTGCACGTTCGAGGGTCGTGCTCTAACCTGGTGGAACGGAAATGTTCAGACTTTGGGACTTGCTAATGCTAATCAGATCCCCTGGAGCAACGTGAAAGCTATGATGACCACTGAATACTGCCCAGCAACTGAAATCCAAAGGATGGAACAAGAACTTTGGACTCTGACTCTGAAAGGAGATGATATCGAAGCTTACAGTAATCGTTTCCACAAACTAGTTCTGATGTGTCCTGAATTGGTGTTCGCAGCTGAAAGTAAGAATATTGAAAGTACATTCGTAGGGTTTCCTGAAAGAATCAAAGGAAACATCACTTCTTCAAAGCCTGCGACCTTGCATGAGGCAATCAACATGGCCCGTGAACTGGTCGAGCAATCAGTTCAGGGTAGGGCTGCAAGAATTGGGGAAAGCAATAAAAGGAAATGGGAAGACAACTAGAGAAACAACAACAACAATAACCATAACTACAACAATAACAATAACAACAACAACAATAACCGCAACCGAAACAACAATCATCACCAGCAACAAAACAGGAGACCAGAAACTGTCAGCCCGCATATGCTATCAACCTACCCACTAGAGGAAAGATTTATCTGGAAATTTACCAAAATACAACCGGTCAACTTACACCATCTGGACCGTGGTCCTCAAAAGTGCCAGAGAGTCAAAGAATAGGTCACATGAGAAGGATAGAGAGTTAGGCTTCAGTGTGCAGGTAATGACTTCCTGCAGAAGTACATGTTTCGGGTGTGGTGAGAAAGGACTTTTCAAGGACAAGTTGTCGAAAGCAGGGAACTCCGCATGAATTGATGGACTCGTGGGAGAGCTTACGTGGTGGTGAAAAATTCATAACAAAATCCGAATGTGGTCACGGGTATGTTTCTTTTTAATGATCACTACACTTGTATCCTCTTTGATTCTGGTGTTGAGAAAAGTTTTGTATCTTAAGCGTTTACACATTTTAATGATATGCCCCCAGAACCACTTTAAATACTACTAGTTATGAAATCGAATTAGGCAGACGGAAAAAAGTTTGTTAGCACCAATACCATTTTAACGTATTGCACCTTATTTTTAGTGTAATCACGTGTTCAAAAAAAGACTTGTTTACCAACCCGGCTAGAAGTTTTGATGTTATTCATTGAATGGATTGGTTTGGCATAAAGAAACCACCGAGCTCTCTCGATTGCTATTAGAATATTATCCGTAATCCTCTTCCGAATGCAAATTCTTGAAGTTCAAGGCGAGAGGGCCGAAAAAGGAGTCTTCGTTCACATCTTGCATGTATCCAGGCTGATGAGAAAACTTAAACGACATACGTGTTGTCCCTGAGATTCTTCCCGAGGTATTCCGGACATCTGTTAGTTTACCTCTTGTGTCGAGTGATATAATTTCGCATTGAATCTGAAGTCCAGCGCACGCCAGTTGTTAGATCTCCATACCGGTTTAAGCCCTTTAGAAATGTTAGAATTGTCAACCAGCTTAAAGAACTTCAGGAGAAGGGTTTATTATTCGACCAAGTCACACACCATTGGGAGCACCCTTGCTCTTTTGTCAAGAGAAAGACGGTTATGGAATGTGTATTAGACTACAGGGAACTAAACAAGTTGACTACAAAGAACCGTTACCTTCTTCCCCAGAATTGAAGACTTGGTTTGACCAATTACAAGGTGCGTGTTGTTTCTCGAAGATAGATCTTCGCTCGGGATATCATCAGTTGAGAGCCCGAGAAGAAGATATACCGAAGACCGCGTTTAGAACTCGATACGGGCACTTTGAGTTCACAGTCATGCCATTTGGGCGGACAAACCGCGCCAGCAATATTTTATGGACTTAATGAACCGCTTGCAAGCCGTATTTAGACAAATTCGTAATTGTGTTCATTGACGACATCTTAATTTACTCAAAGTCAGAAGAAGAGCATGAAGTCCACCTGAAAATGATTTTAGACTTACTCAAGAAGGAGAAGTTGTATGCCAAATTTCCAAAGTGCGAATTTTGGTTACAAGAATGACATTCCTAGGACTTGTGGCAACCGTGATGTATCCATGTGAATCCTACCTAGCAAGTGAGTCGGTCAAGAACTGAGACCCCTTGAGTCACCAACAGAAATTCCGTTCCATCTTCCTAGGATTTGGCCAGATACAACCGGAAGGTTTAATCGAGAATATACTCCAAGATCACCAAGACCCCTCACTGCCAGTTAAATCAAAAGAAAAAGCTTATGGTGGGGGCGATAAGCAAGATGAAGCTTCCAAATTCCGAAGGAAAACTATGCCATGCTCTGTGTTAGCACTCCCACGATTGGAGACCGACGACATTGTGGTCTATAGTTATCATCAAAAACAAGGTTTTGGAGCGTGGCTGATGCCAGCGAGGCAACGTGAAACAATGCGTCAAGACAGTTGGAAGAAGCATGAGAAAAATTATAACCACCCAGACCTGGAAGTTGGGTGCGATGGGTTCTCTCTTAAAATCCTGGAGACATTATCTTTATGGACAAAAAATGTTTATCTACACTGACCACAAGAGTTTCCTGTACATATTTTTCCAGAAAGATTTTAAATATGCGCCAAAGGCGTGGATCGAGCTACTCAGTGACTACGCGGTATGAGATCAAATACCCACCGCAGGCAAGGCGTAACGTGTTGGCATATGCCTTGAGCAGAAAAGGAAAGACTCAAGCCAAGACGAGTAATGTGCTATGAGTATTACTAATTCATTTGGACTTAAGACTAAGATTTGGAAGCGCAGAGCGAAAGCTTCCAAGGATCTCAAAGCCCCCAACTGAATGGCTAAGAGGATAGAAAGACACTATTAGCAACGAGATGATGTGAAATTTACTTCTTTGATCATATCTGGATTCCATCAGTTGGCGGTGTAAGGAAATTGATCATGGATGAAGCTCAACTTCTAGATATCAATAACATCCGGGTGCCAGATAAGATGTACTAGATCTGAGAGACTTGTATTGGTAGCCTGGTATGAAGAGAGACATTGCTGAGTACGTTAGCAGATGTCTTACGTGTTCTAAGATTAAAGCCGAACATCAGAAACCCTTAGGATTTCTTCAGCAACCGGAAATTCCTGAGTGGTCGATTCCTAAAAGTAGTAGTGGGCATGATATGATTTAGGTCGTTATGGATAGATTGACCAAGTCGGCTCACTTCTTACCTATTCGTGAAGACTACAAGACGGAGAAATTAACAAAGGTTTTGTTGAAGAACCTATTGAGATCGTGGAACGAGATATGAAAAAGCTAAAGCAAAGAAGAATTCCATTAGTCAAAGTTCGTTGGAAATCTCGGCAAGGAGCTGAGTATACCTGGGAACATGAAGACCAATTCCGGATGAAATATCCACATCTTTTCTCCGAACCCGTACTTTCCTCAAGTGCCGCAAATTGAGCCTTGAGGACAAGGCTCTTCTAACCGGAGGAGACTGTAACATTCCGTATTTTTAGGTCATTTACGACGTCATCTATTTTACTAATTATTTTTTTTCGTACGCGTTTACTTTTAATTCTTATTATATAGTAAAATCGCGTAAACTAAAAATCAACAATTAACGTAAACGGACACCAAACGAATTAAAGTTTTCGTCAAGCAAGCAATATATTATTTTTACGAAAGTAATAATCAACTTTTTATATTTTATTTTTATTGGTTGCGTAAAACGTTTACGTTTCGCAATTAAATACATTTAGGCATACCCGGAAGCACCAAAACCTTTCTACGCTTCAACAAATACCCACATTTATACCCAATACCTAAAAATAACAAAATATCTTACATATATACATGCATAAACCGGATTTGGTGTTTACACATCAAGAAATATCACAAAAATCTCAACTTGGTCTTTTGTACATCACTTGCCATTAAACCTAGCCATACCTCCCATCCTTTTGACCAAAGACTTACATGTTTACTTGTAAGGCTTCCATACTTATGACCATACTTTCCTTGAAACCCTCATCTTGTCTTTGACTAGTCATTATGGTATTTAAGGACTTTGCTAGTGAAATACACACACACTTCTCATTTTAAAGGTGTAAAACACAAAAACTCCTCCTCCTCCCCCTAGCTCACGACAAACAACAAACCAACACCAAATCCTTACAAAATTTTACTTATCACATTTACATACATTCCTACAACATATCTAAGATGTCCTAAGAAGATTTGAAGGCTTGGTTAAGTCTTTACAAGTGTTAAGCAAGAAAAATGGAAGATTAGGGTTTAGGGTTTCAAGATCTTGCAAGCTTGGGTTTATAATCTAAACAAGGGTTTAGATTGTGTTGGTTATCATATTACATCACCATAAGGTTACCTAAAACCCTTTATGTCTTTACATTTATCATTTTATGTGTATATAAGTTCTATGTAGTGAAATCACCATTAGGATGCTTTTAAACATGTAAAACATATTTTTGCTTGTGATTATAATTTTGTACACTTATTCATGTGTTATGTGGTTGAATATATCATGGACTAATGGACATAATAATATGTATGACATATGTTAATAAGGGTTGTAATGGACTTGTAACAAAGTGGTTAAGCTAAAAAGTTATAAAAACGACTTTTAAACACATTTTGAGAAAAACCCATTTAGGGGCTTGATATCATGGACTCATGTGGACATATGATGGACAAATGGACACTATTATATGTAAGACATAGTATATTAAGAATATTGGAAGACTTGTGGTAGTTTACTAAATAAAAAGTATATAAAAACAAAGTTATACAAATAAACTCAAAAAGATATTTAGGGGCTGTTTTGGCACGAATTTTTAGGCATGGATTTTATATTTATAAACATACTACATTCTCATGATACATTCAAAAGGTAAAAACTCGAAACACAGTTTAAATAACGAAAAAAGATACGTTAGTTACGAGGTTTTACGATAATACTGTAGTTATAAAAAGAAATTTTTATAAATGAAAACTTGTTATTAAAAAATTATACATACAGGGAAGGTTTTGATATATTTTATTAAAATCTCACATTATTTTTAGGTTTCCAAAAACAATAAGAAACGAAATTGTTCTATTAAAAACGAAGATGTTATGAATACTGCGACTTTATATAACTTAAAATGTTTAAAATATATTTTATAAAATATTTTTTTATAAATGTTTTATTCTTCTAGGAACGTTTGTTTTTTCAGCATCATATAAATAAATAGAACTTTCTATACGAGATCGTACTCGAAAGAATTACTAAAAACGGAGCTAAAACGAATAAAATACGGCATTTACGATAATTAAAGTTTATAAAAGTAATTTATAAACTATGAACAGTAAACGTTACAATTCATGACAGAAACATATATATTGAAAACATCAATAAATTGATAGAACTTTCAATAACGAAGACGTGCTCGAAAGAAACGCTAAAAACGGAGCTATAACGAATAAAATACCCTTATTTACGGGTTTTTCTTTTTTTTTTTTGGTTAAAATTAATGTTATAAAAATTAGTTTATGAACTGGTTGTCTTTTATTTTGCTTCGATGTAACAGTAAAAATCACTATTCATCAGAGGACATGAAATAAAAAATGTCATATTTTGATACAGTCGTTTAATCACGCAAGCCGAGTGGACATAAGAAACGAAGAAACGCACTTGAAACGGTTGTTAGTTATGTCATTTTACCAAAGGTATATTTATAAACTTTTTAACTTTATAATATGATTTCCTCTAAAACAATTAGATGGTGATTAGATATATAGAATTATATATGGTAGTTGGTACCCAATGTGATTGTACTTATAAGAACCTATATTGGATTTATGTTGCTACCGATCATTACCGTGACGCATTTTCTGTGATACACTTGATATTCGCTCACTCAAGGTGAGTTCATAGCCCTACGTTTTACATGATTTGTTTTATAAGTTTTTGGGGTGAGAAACATGCACTATTTTATAATTGTCACAAAGTGGATAAGTTTTATATTATGTTTTCGTGTTGCTAAGTAGCGATAACCCTGTGATCCAATTATCATGAACGGTAGTTACTGGATTGTGGAGCACGAATGTTAGTGATAGATCTATTGGGATTGACATCCCCGTTCGGGTGATTAGCTATCACTGGGCAAACGAACGTATACCATGTCGAACATAGGTTGTGGCGGGTTAGAACATAATCTCGGGTTATGTAGGCCATTTATTCTGGTTATGTATTTATTGTCGGCTTTAGTGTCATGAGCTTAGGGATCGTATTTACTTTTTTTGGATGTCTGCCATCTGTTTGAATTATCATAACACTTGGGAACTTCATATGGTTCCTTTAAATATACTCGATGTATCATGCCTATTGAATTAACCAACATTATTTTTGAAGTTTTAAAGCCAATGTTTTTCAGGAGGGCATTTATGCACGAGGTGCAAGGGATACTTTGGGGTTTGTTTTAGATTCTTGCATTAAAGATTTTGTCGCATTATATTTTGTATATCTGTTATGGGCTAGAAATCTTTGTAATTTGAACAAGTGAACAAGTGAAGCTTCAGGCTTATGTAACAAATACTTTGTTAAATCTAATGTATCGGTTTTAAACGACTTTTTGGTCGTTCTATATATATCTTGTGTTATTGATCTATGAAGTAACACGCCCCGGACCCTTAATCCGCTGCGACCCAATTTGGGGGTGTTACAGATTGGTATCAAGAGCCAAGGTTCTAGAGAACCAGGTCAAATGTTTTTGCTGGACTATAACTGTTTTCAAACATTGCATACACACAAAGGGGTTTGCACGGGGCATACATACGTGCATACATTCATACATACACTGGTTGTTGCATTAGTTGGTTATACTAGATGCATTCATAATTGATATACGTGTTTATATTATACTACATATATACCATACCAGTCTTATATAATATAATTATTTAAGTTATTTTTTCTTGTTACAACAATTATGTCGTCTGATTCCGCGGTTACCTAACTTTCATGTTCCACTCTGGGCACGATCTTGGAGTATCCCATCTGTGGACCTTACGAGGAGGTTGCTCCGACAGTTGTTGGAGCAGGGCACCATGTCCTTCAGAGTTGTTGTACTAATCCCCATGAGCTAGAGGATATGTACAGTGTGCATTCCTTACTGAGCACCCTAAGGATTTAGTGCCAGCTGAGGATGAGGCACCTATAGAGCCATACATTACTGAGGTGTTATGCTCCTACACCGCCCACTACCACCACCATCCCTTCTACCCACATTATCGACCCCCATATACTAGAGTAGCCTTGGCTTAGTGGAGAGATACAACACAATCCTATAGTCATTACTATTCCAGCAGGGATGCACTTTGTTAACTATACACTTACCTGTACCAGCCGGGACTCCACCTTTGCATTACTCTCTATGACCGTTAGAGAGGACAGAACGACGGTTACCTTGCCGCCCTCGAAAGAGGTGAGGTATCGCTCTTGGTCCATGCATACGACGGTCGAAGAGAGTGTCTGATGCTGATGCTGACCGGTGGAGGTCTTAGGGCGGACTAGGGTTTTGTAGCTTATATGATATATTGAGATTCAGTCTGTGATCCAGGAGAGAGATGTTTGGATATGGGATCCACCGGATCATGGGATGAGATAGTTGGTGACCTGTAGGGGGCACACACAGAATTTGGGTCGACATATGACAGGGTTCTTTGAGGATTGGGTTAGGCAAGACACGAATGAGATTTATACGAGGTTTAACGATGAGCTGTCTGGGCGACAACTATTGGCTGGTCGGCTCAACATGTTGTTTAGGGATAGGCGTGCACATGCACGTACTGCTAGACTCATGGAGACTGAGGCTAGGATGTCTAGAGAGGCTTGGGACGATCTATGGATGCGAGTGATCTTAGTGTGTAGAGGTTATGTCGCTACGTACCACATTGTTAGCTTAGCAGTCACAGATCAGAGAGTTATAGTCAGCAGACTGTATGAGACAAATGGTGATTACAGAGATGCTGGCGGCAGATCACAGGAGGCAGAAGCAGCTCACAGAGGCACTGAAGCTGATAAAGAGACTTCAGACTCAGATGGCAGAGTTCGAGAGACAGCAAGGACCCGCCAAAGGTCCTGCACAGCCAGAGCTACCGGAGGAGGCTGGTAGCAGTTCCTAGATTCTGTTATGGCTAGTTGTTTTGTATAGCCTACTAAGTATTACGGGTTCAATCCCGGCTAGTATGGCTTTAGGTTGTATATATTCTTTTATCTTGTAACCTAATCGATGTGATCATTTTGTATCTGAACCAATCATGTATGTTTTCCAATTATATATGGAATGGTGGTATTATGTCATGTCTGTAATCGAATTTGTTGTGAATGAATGTTGATTTGGTTATATCTTTGTTGATTACAATTCAGTTGTATATTTTACTGTGTGATGTGATCTCACTTTACTTATTGTGCATATACCATGTCATGGTTTGATTTTACAAAATCTAACGGGTATTATATTTTCTTGTGATTGAAGAAAATGGCACCAAAAAGAGCTACGAGGTCAAACATAGCCCTAGAAACAACCAACATCACATCTGTCACTAATGCCCAACTTCAGGCAAGGATTAACCAAGGCGTTACTATCGCTTTGGCAACACGTGATGCAAACACGAATGGCGTCGACAGCCACAATTCAAGAATATGTGCTAGGAGAAATGAGTGAGCCACTCATGAGTGCACTTACCCAGACTTCATGAAGTGCCAACCTCTAAATTTCAAAGGCACAGAAGGAGTTGTCGAATTGACTTAATGGATTAAGAAAATGGAAAGTGTGTTCCGCATAAGCAACTATTTTGTGGAAAACCAAATCAAGTTCTCCACTTTTACTCTTCTGGGAAATGCTCTAACGTGGTGGAACTCCCACGTTAGGACTGTTGGTAATGACATTGCTTATGCAATGACCTGGACTAAACTAAAGAAGAAAATAACTGACAAGTACTGCCTAAGGACCGAGATTAAAAAACTCAAAGTTAAACTGTGGGAATTGAAAGTGAAAGGTACCGATATGATAGGGTACAACCAACGTTTTCAGGAACTGGCACTGCTGTGTGGTAGAATGTTTCCTGAAGAATCTGACAAGATTGAGAAATATGTCGGTGGCTTACCCGACATGATCCATGGAAGTGTAGTAGTATCCAAGCCTAAGACAATGCAAGAGGCAATGAAATGGCAATCGAAGTGATGGATCTGAGAATCCGCACTCTTTGCTTGACCGTAGACAGAGAACAAAGAAAGCAGACTAATAACCAACAAACCACAACAACCCCACAAAACAAGAGGCAGAAACATCGGTAGGGATTATGCTGCAGAGGACTGTTGAGAAGAAACAATATGGGGGATGCAAACCCCTATGCTTAAAATGCAATTATCACCATGATGGTCCATGTGCTCCTAAATGCCACAAATGCAACAAAGTTGGCCATTTTGCTCATGACTGTAGAAGTACGGAAAATGCTAACAATGCTAACCATCAGAGGGGCACTGGGTCGGGTTAGAAGCCTACTTGTTTTGAGTGTGGAGTCCAAGGACACTTCAAGAGGGAATGTCCCAAGCTGAGAAGCAACAACGTCCATGGGTAACCAAGTTGGAGGTGGCAATGCTCCAGCCAAGGTCTATGCGGTAGGGCATGCAGGGACAAACCCAGACTCCAATGTTGTGACGGGTACGTTCCTTCTAAACAACCGCTATGCTTCTATCTTATTCGATACCGGTGCCGATAGAAGTTTTGTATCCACTACATTTAGCTCCTAAATTGATATCTCACCAACTGCATTAGATCACTATTATGACGTTGAACTAGCTGACGGGAGAATAATTAGGGTGAACACTATCCTCAGGGGTTGTACATTAAATATCCTAAACCACCCATTCAACATAGACTTAATGCCCGTAGAACTTGGTAGTTTCGACGCTATAATTGGTATGGATTGGTTGGTAAAGTACCAAGCAATCATTGTGTGTGCCGAGAAGATCGTTCGTATCCCCTGGGGAAATGAAACATTAATTATTCACGGTGACGGAAGCAACCAGGGACACGAGGCTCGTCTGCACATTATCTCGTACTCTAAAACACAAGAATACATGCTAAAAGGATGTCCAGTCTTTTTGGCACATGTTACTACAAAGGAGGTTGAAGACAAGTCGGAGAAGAAGCGACTTGAGGATGTACCAATAGTTCGAGATTTTCCTGAAGTATTTCCTGAGGACTTGTCAGGTCTTCCTTTGACTCGACAAGTGGAATTTCAAATTGATTTGGTACCTGGTGATGCACCTGTAGTACGACCACCTTATCGATTGGCGCCTTCTGAAATGAAAGAGTTGTCGGAACAACTGAAAGAGCTGTCCAACAAAGGCTTTATAAGAC
>BQNB010085090.1:0-23580 GCA_026074375.1 Tanacetum coccineum
ATGCAGGAAGTTTAGCTGGGTATAATAGAGAATAGTCAACTACACAGAAAATTAGGTAATAACAGTAAAAATTTTGTGACTTCTGATGGCGGTCCCATATATTCATGGCGGTCCCAGATATATTAAAGGGCCGCCCCATGTTTATGGGGGCCGTTCTCTAAAGGTAGGAAAATTTTCCAGTTTTCCTGATTTTCTACGGATCTTAATTTTTTTTTCTATTTTCCCCTTTTTGCAATCAACTCTATTTCATCATGAATCATCTAATACTCAACAATTAAATTCATAACACTCATCATTCTAAATTCAATCAAAGAAACACATGTATGCATATTGACTAATAGATAAGCATGCATATCATCATAGAGGTAATTATAGTGTGTCAAGTACCATGAAAACAAGTGTTTAGGATGATAAAATCGAAAGATCATCCAAAGCAAGTTATGTTGCCCGTACTACATACTAAGTTATCACTAAATAATATAAGTTTAAGTACTTAAGCTTCATAGAGTAATAAGTAATATAATTAACAATGTCACAAAGCACATTTCCATATTCCTCACTTCTTGATATTTCTCTACAAGTTTCTGAGGCCTTTCCTGATTGACCTTAATCCACCATGTTGCTCGTCTCGAATCTAAACTTGACGGTTGATGATTTTGGTTTGACGGGTGTAAAAGGGTTCTAAGTGAGGGTCAATATTTGGTGGGTTTTGAAAAATTTAAGGAACTTGATTGGTTAACGAATTGACATAACGAATGGGGGAAGGTGTGCTTGCACGCGAGGTCCCTTCGCCATTTCCATCATCATCATCATCGTTAAGATGAGAAGAGGATGGTTGGTCAAAGGCGGAAGAAGAAGAAGTAGAGTGACGACCTCTTCTCGTGCCATGATCCTTTCTAGGATTTCGCTATTGTTGAGCGGAAAGAGGAGTCATGACACGATCGTACAAGACATAAGACTCATTATACAATTCATGATTTTCATTCATGATGACTTTAAACAGACGGTTCAATAACATACCATATGGTAAGATTAACTGCTTTTGTTTGGTGACTCACTCCATTCGTTTTGCCATGAAATAGGCAAGGTTGAACTTTTCAGAGTGTACGACACAGTAAAGCATGTAACAAATACACACGGGAACATGATCTCGATTACCCCCCAGACAAAAAATATTTTCTCGAATAATCTCTTCTAAAGGCCTCAGGGTTGGCTTTAATTTTAAGAGTTAGAACTTGATATTTAAGAACATCAATTTGTTCCTCATGAAGGATGCGACAGACTTGACCTTCTCTATCTATTCGAATAGACAAAATGATGTCATCAAGAGAAGGAGGGTTGGCTTGATATGGACCATCCATAGGGACACCATATGCCAACTCGTCAAGTGCCATTTATCAGTAAAGATGAAGGCACCCTCGAAAGGTATGTTGAGAATTTGAGCAAATTCTTCAAGAGAGTAAGAAAAGAATTGATTTTGAATCACAAATTCGATGAACATTTCACCTTCATCAGAATAATTTATTTGATATTGACTATAAAACTCAAGAATGAACCGAGGACAGATTTGGTCATTAATCTCAAGGAGACACTTAAACTCGACAAAGCTGAACATAGACCGAACATAATTTAGATTCGCAAAGTTATTAAAAACCACCCGACCCTCATGAATGCAATGATTTTCAAGGTTTCTTAGTTTTTCTTTTATAGGTGTACGGTATTCATGTGATATTATAGGCATATAGGCTCTTGTATTTTTGTGATCTTCGGATGACTTACGAGGCATGATCTCCTAAAACAAAAGTAGAATCACATTTTGTTACCGTTTACTTGTAATTTGTTATGCACGTTGTTTCTAGTGTGTGCCTAAATGTGACAAATGTGGAGTAACGATTAACTCGACCTAAAAATTAAAATCTTAAGAGTTAATCCAAACGCTCCTTAGTTTGATTTTTCTCATCTAAACATGTCAAAAAATACATATGAATTATGTATCTTAAACTTTGCTCATGAGATCATTATGCATGTGTTTGAAAATGTTTTTAAGGTGTATTGACAATGCATAACCACAATTTCATTATGTTCCTAACGTGAGTAATTTGAAAATAAAATTGGAGTTTTGGTTCAAAATCAATTTTTTTAACAAACTCACTAATGTATGTAAATCCTATGTCTACGGGAACCATATTAGTTATACATTGTATTCTAGTAGTCTTAATTGTACAAAATTGAAAAATCCCCAATTTTAATTTTTGTGTTCATCATGAACCCTAGACTCAAATTGAAAGAAAACAAATAAGAAAAAAAAAATAAAAGAAAAGACTTACAATTGATGATCTTTTAAGATGTTTTAGTGATAATAGGTGTCCGATTTTGATCTTCAATTATAGTTTTTAGTGTGTTGATTTTGAGTTTTTGGGTGTTTGTTCGTGTTCGTCGCTGCAGATATGAAAAGGGGTGTTTGTTTTTGTGTTTTGATTTTTTTTGTTAAGTGTTCAATTTTAGTGTCTGCTGATGGCGGTCCCATATCGCCTGGTGGTCCCAGATATATTGGGGGGCTGCCTAGGGTATGGGGGCCGCCCTCAGTGAGGGGTTTTGGACTCAGTTTTTGACGAAAATTTTACAAATAGGAGTGACATTTTAATTTGCATTTCACGAATTAAAAATGCTTAAGGTACTTCGGATGAAGTATTTAAGTTGTCACGACACGGAATGAAACACTGACTAGAATTGAGACAGAAGAAAGAGAAGCGGACTAGTATGATTTATGGAATGTGTTCCATCATTCCTAAACCAAGACGTAGATAGTTAAACGATTCACGTTTAAGAGGTTTCGTAAGAATGTCGGCGATGTTGTCGACGGACGACACTTTTTCGATTGAGATATGTCCTTTCTGGACATTATCACGAAGAAAGTGGTGACGAATTTCGATGTGTTTGGTTCAAGAATGTTGCACCGGGTTTTTGCTAAGGTCAATCGCGCCTTTATTGTCGCACATGATCGGGACGTCGTCGAGTCGTATGTCATAGTCGATAAGAGCTTGTTTCATCCATAGTGCTTGTTGACATGCCTTTCTGGCGCTTACGTATTCGGCTTCGATAGTGGATATAGTAAGAGCGGTTTGTTTATTCGAGAAGCACGATGTCAAACAACATCCCACGAACGTATAAATACCGCTCGTGCTCTTTCGATCCACATAATCTCCTGCATGATCAGAGTTGGTATATACTACTGTTTCTATACCGGTCCCCTTAGGATACCATAATCCTAAGTGCGTAGTGCTTTTAATGTATCAGAAGATACGTTTAACCGCTTTAAGGTAAGAGGTTTTGGGAGCCTCTTAGAAGCGGGCACAAAGACAGACACTAAACATGATATCAGGCCTACTTGCCGTTAGGTATAATAAACTACCAATCATGCCTTGTTACTTGGTACTATCTACCGACTCATACTCTTCGTCTTTCGTGAGTTTGCTATCTGAGGACATGGGGGTTTTCCTTTGTTTAGATTCTTCTAAGCCAAATTTCTTAAGCATTTCTTTAATATATTTAGATTGATTAAAGAAAATTCCATCTTCCATTTGTTTTATTTGTAGTCCAAGGAAGAAGTTAAGTTCACCCATCATGCTCATCTCGAACTCGTCATACATGATTTTGACAAATTCATCACACATGTCTTGACATGTAGAACCAAATATGATGTCATCGACATATATTTGAACGATGATGAGGTTTGAAATTTTCTTCTTAGTAAAAAGAGTGTTATCTACCATTCCAATTTTATATTCATGTTTAATAAGGAAAGATTTTAATCTATCATACCAAGCTTTGGGTGCTTGTTTAAGACCATATAAAGCTTTCTTTAGTTTATAAACATGATCCGGATTTTCAAAGTCAATGAATCCTGGAGGTTGTGCCACGTATACCTCCTCATTGATAAAACCATTTAGGAATGCACTTTTTATATCCATTTGGAATAGTTTAAAGTCTAAAGCACAAACATACACTAATAGTATCCTAATTGACTCAAGTATAGCAACTGGGGCATAAGTTTCATCATAATCAATGCCCTCTTGTTGATTATAGCCTTGAGCAACTAACCTAGCTTTATTTCGAGAAACAATACCGTTCTCGTCTAACTTATTTCTAAACACCCACTTAGTTCCTATAATTGTCATATTCCTAGGTTGTGGAACTAACTCCCAAACGTTGTTAGCAATGAATTGATTTAATTCTTCTTGCATAGCGACTATCCAACAATCATCCGTTAAGGCTTCATTCACATTATTAGGTTCTATAGTTGATATAAAACAAAAGAAGTTACTTTGGTTTTGAGCTTGTGATCTAAGGGTTCTTTGGTTAAGGTTTCCTATGACATTTTCTAATGAATGGTTCCTAGATTCCTTAATATTGACTATTTCGTCAATCTCTAAAGTTTCATCCACAATGTCTTTTTTTAGGTTTTTCTTTTCGGTAACCTTAATTGCTTCTTCTTTATCTAATCATCATCCACCAAGGGTGATGTCTTAGAGGGTGGAGGATTTACATCGAATGTCACGTTAAGTGATTCTTCAACTTTCCTAGTGTGTTTATTTAGGATGATGTAGGCTTTACTATTTTGAGAGTAACCTAAAAAGATACCTTTGTATGACTTTGGGTTAAACTTTGTAAGGTAATCTTTTGTGTTTAAAATGATGCACTTGCTTCCAAACACTCTAAAGTAATCTAAAGTAGGTTTCCTACCTCTTAAAAGTTCGTAGGGTGTTTTCCTAAGATGGCTTTAATTAGGATTTGGTTGAGAATGTATGTTGAAGTGTCTACTTCGTTACACCAAAACTTTTATGGTAACGATTGTTCATTCAACATAGTCCTACTTATTTCTTGAAGTGTCATATTTTTCTTTCAACCACACCATTTGATTGAGGAGTGCGTGGAGCTGAGAAGTTATGTGTAATTCTACTGGCATTACAAAACTCTCCAAATTGCACCTCATTATCAAATTTCCTATCGTGGTAGGTTCTTATTAACACTATTGTACATCCTAATTGGTTTTGAATTTTCTTACTAAATATTTCGAATTGATCGAAAGCTTTAGTTTTATCCTTATGGAATCTAGTCTAAGTATACCTAGAATAGTCATCTACTATGACTAAGGTATACCAGTTTCCTCCGTAACTCTGTATGGCGGATGGACCGAAGAGATCCATATGAAAGAGTTCTAAGCATCTAGTCGTTGAGACTATATTCTTAGCCTTATGACTAGAATGAGCTTGCTTTCTAATTTTGCAAGCATCACAGAAGTGTTGATCAAACTTAAGCTTAGGTAATTTTCTAACTAATTCCTTAGATGCTAACGATTAAATGAGATGCATATTTGCGTGACCTAATCTCCTATGCTACAGCGTGGAGTTTTCATCAATCATTGTAACACCCCCAAATTAGGTCGCAGCGGAATAAGGGTCCGGGGCGTGTTACTTCATAGATCAATAACACAAGATATATATAGAACGACCAAAAAGTCGTTTTAAAACTGATACATTGGATTTAACAAATATTTGATACAAATAGCCCGAAGCTTTAACTTGTTCCTGATCATTATTACAAAGATACTGGTTTACAACTTAAAACAACCATATCTTTAGCATGACTTCCCAAAACAAAATCACCAATGTATCCTTGGCACCTTGTGCTTAGTGATCTCCTGAAAAACATTGCTTTAAAACGTCAACAATAATGTTGGTGAATTCATAGGTTTGATAAATCATAATATGCAGGACCGCAAGACTTTTCCCGTGATAATGCAACACATGCAGGCATCACAAAACCTACTGGGTGGCCCCCTAATAGGCCTGGCGGCCACCAGATATGTATGGGCCGCCAATACCACCCCTAGTGACCGTTAGGTTTTCCTGCCTATAAATACTGCTCCATTCCTTGCAGAAAAACACACCTCTTAGCACGAAATTTTCAGATAACTTTCTCTCTCTAAAATCTTCTTTCTCTCTCTAAATCTCTTGATCACTAACATTCTTAGATCTTGTTTCAAGTGATCTAATCTCTTCTTCTCATCTCTTCTTTCTCATTCAAGTGCAAGAGAAGAACATTCGTATTCGCCAAGAAACGAATTGTTATTTAGTGATCTCTCCTCTCTTCTTCTAAGTATCAAATCTCTATTGTAATTATCTTGTGTATTTGTGTGATTCAGATTGTGTGTAAATCCGATAGTGTAGATCTAGTGATTGTGTATTGATTGTGAAGTGGTAGATTGGTTCTAGCTAAGATTAGGACTCGACATTTAGCTTAGTGTCGGAAAACAACGTAAGCGACGTGTAAACGGTTTTCTCCGCCTAAAGGGAGCTTGTTGACATAGTGAAATCTCAAGTAGGATACTCGGGGAGTGGAGTAGGGCGAAGAGGTGCTTCGTAGCCGAACCACTATAAAATCTTGGCGTCTTGGTTTGATTGTTCCTTTCCTTATCTTTTCATATTATTGTCATTGTTATTTAGCTTTAGTTTAGATTGTTATATTGTTTGTTCATATTGTGAATTGGTTAAACATACAACTTGAATCTAAATATTTTGAAAGAAGACTTTTTAAACGTAAACAAACCTGTAAACTATTCAACCCCCCCTCCTAGTTTCCACATGTAAGTCTTGCTCCCTTGATATTTTGCATATAAATATAACTAGCATAAGGGTTCATTACTTCACTTCACAAAGAAAATAACACACATACTCTCCTTTTGTTTCTCTCTTGGGTCCGGCTCCATTAACACACAACAAGAACAAGATTGTTTTGATTTTCCAAGCAAGTATACAAGAACATACAAGTGGGGTTTAGTTTAGTTTCAAACATAAGGGTTTGCATAGGTTTATGAGTGTGCATCACCTTCATTCTCATTCATACAAAGGTCCATTTACATCTCTATACTTTCATATATATATATATTTCTTATATTTTTATACATCTTGTTTATATAGTTACATCACCATCTAGTTTTTATTTTAACATGTTTAGAACAAGGAAATCAAGAATCATTCATAATCAAGTAAATATATAAACATTTTGGAAATGTGTTTAAAATATGTTAGAATGCAAGAACATATTTTATTTGGTATATTACAAATGTTGGTTAATTTAGGAAATTAATTATTGAATTAATTGTTACAATTTATTTATATAGTTTTATAAATAAATAATTGTTCTACACTTTTATAAACATATTGGGAGAGAAATAGATGGACATAATTTAGTGGACTTTAATTATATGAAACATGTTGTAATGGACAAATTAGATGACTTGTAGTTAATAAATCATGGTAAAAATCATAAAAATAGAACTTATATATTTATTTATAAAACAGCCCGCACCTACTAGTCTTGGCACGGGCTTCAAGGCAATTTATAATCCTAAAAATGTGATAGTACATCTTAAGACAATTCTGTACATATAAAGAACGTGAAAAACGAAGTTGAAACGAAGAAGATATGAATTTTGGAAGTTTACCGACACAAAACTATTTTTTACAACTTTTCATAAATAATACATTTTGATCAGAAATTGAAACTTAGTTTTGAGGGCTTTCGGGTCTGAATCGGCTTAAGTATAAAACTACAATATTACTCGGAATGATATTTTACTTTAACCACACCATTTTCTAAGCCCGAAAGTGTGTAAAAATGAGTAAAACTACCATAGAAACTAGATAACTTGTTATATAAAATTTCTGCACTATTTTCCTGACATGAATAGTGTCGGTTCGTTTGGACTATAAAAACCTTAGGAAGTATTTTAGCATTACTTATATAATATTTATACGCGGTTTAAAACCTTATAAATATTATTTTATAAAACACTTGAACAATATATTAGGACACTCTATAAATAATAATAAAAAAAATACTAAATCAAGCGAAATGACTATAATTAATTTTATAGTTATTAGAAAATGTTTCGAAGATATATAACTTGGACATTAAATAATAAACGTAACTTAAACATTGTTTCAACTCTTATAAACTAAACGAAAACTATTAGGTGGTGATATAACTTTATAATGTACATTGTTGTATTTATTTTTAATACATTACACTTATACGACCTATAAATAATTAGGTTGCATTCCGGATCATTCGTGACGTTTCACTTTATTGATTTTGCTATAATCAATACATTCACATAAGGTGAGTTTCATGGCCCTTATTTTATTTCTTTATAACTCATTTAGGGGAAGATACATGCGCATTTACAAAATCATTTACATACTTGTTTTCATAACTTACTTACAAACTCATTACATGATTGATTTCAAACTCGTTTGCATGTTCATTTACAACTTGTTTACTTACTCGTTTACATGCTCATTTACAAACTTGTCACTACTCGGGTGTTCCAGGTAGGGCACCCTGTATGAGTACATGTCCATTAAGTCACTGCTCGGGTGTTCTAGGTAGGGCATCTGGTATGAGCACATGTCCATTAAGTCATTGCTCGGGTGTTCCAGGTAGGGAATCTGGTATGAGCACATGTCCATGAAGTCACTGCTCGGGTGTTCCAGGTAGGGCATCTGGTATGAGCACATGTCCATTATTTCTGTTAGCGCATCGGTTTCATGAGCTTAGTGCAATCGTATTCACATTTTTGTGACTATTGTATTTGTTACGATGGTCACACATACTTTATAAATCTTTGATTCCAACATTTATACTTACATTTTCGTGACTATTGTATAGGTTACGATGGTCACACACACTTTATAAATCTTTGATTCCAACATTTATACTTACATTTTCGTGACTATTGTATAAGTTACAATGGTCATACACAATGTATAATTCTTTGATCCAACATTTATACTTACATAAACCTATGAACTCACCAACTTTATGTTGACACTTTTAAGCATACGTTCCCACTGAACTCAGGACCTCTCTGGTGTTCCATCGAACCTGACTAATGGATCCGACTTCGCTTCAACCGTTTACTTCAAGGCCCACATATTTCCTAATGTTCCTCAAAAATGTAGCTTGTCATCAAGGATGAAGTCCATCCAACGGAACGGCAAAAAGGTTCGTCGGCATGACACTTTTCAGGGTTTGGACACAGACATGTATTATAACTCTACTCAATCTCTTTTCAGGAAGCTACGAGCTTTGTAAGCAACCTCTTCCGACCTTTTCTAACAACCTTAAAGGTCCCACTATTACCTGGGGTTTTAACTTCCCTCGTTTTGCCGAAAACGTACGGCCCCTTTTCCAAAGGTGAAAAACTTTAAGCATAACTTTTCCCCGACTTGGAATTCCATTGGTTTACGTTTCCAAGTCAGCTAACTCTATCAGTGCGATCACAGCGGCTCGCATCCTTTGCTTGATTTGATATTTTCCTTAGTGTCTCTGAATCAGTTAGGACCGATGGATATGAGCCTTTCTCCAACTTCAGTCCAACAAACAAGTGAATCTACACTTCGACCATAAAGGAGCTTAGAATGGAGCTACGGACCCTTGAGGCCTAGCGTGATAGCTATTGTTAGTATGAAAACTCGACTAATGGCAAATGGTTAACCCAACCCTTTCCAAAATCAATCGCACAAGCACGCAACATATCCTCGAAGTTTGAATGTCCTCTCAATCAGCTTTTGCCCGTACTGTTTGTGATGGTACCAGTACTCATATCCAAATTATACCCAAAGCTTCTGAAGTGACCTCCAGAAATTAATGCAAAATCTCGGTCCACGATCACAAATGATTGAGACAGATATACCATGCTCGTGACCACCTCCTTTAAGGTTACATTCCTTGCAAGGTTTTACCAAAGGATTCAGTTATTTTTTATTTTTTTCCCTTCTCAAGGGTGTAAAGATCGCAGACTAGTGATCGGTCCAAACAATCACCCAAATGGAGTCGTACCTTCACGACTTCGGAACTAGTAACAAAATCCATAGTGATGTTAGTCCCACTTCCATTCAGTGTATCTTGGTTGTACCAACAAACCTCAATGGCCTTTGATGTTCAGCCTTGACCTAGCAAAGAGTCAAAACACTGCTAACAATAGGTGCAATGTCCGCTTTCATATTGGCCACCAATATAGCTTCTTCATATCTTGGTACATTTTGTCCAGAACCCAGGATGTATAGATAATTAGATTTGTATGACACGTCAAGGATTTACAGTCCGTATATCTCCATGACAAGGTAGCCAACTCCCTGCCATTGAGGCAATAGGGTTCCATCCGTACGGGGGTCCAACTTTTCCGACCTAATCGCCTCGGGAAATTTTAGCTTTTTCAACCAACATTCCTTCAACACTCATCTTCTTGATGTTTCTCGTAGGTTTTCCGTGCTTCATCTGAGGATTCAAGATTGTTTGCGGGAAGGTTTTCAAACTAATAGTCATAACTAATGCACGAACTCTTAACGGTGGTTTCCATTCTTCCTGCTCAAGCATCAGCAACGACATTGGCCTTTTCCCCGGGTGATAAACAATTACGCATCTATTAATCACTAAGCAACTTAAACCATAGCGTTGTCTCATGTTTAGTTCCTTCTGATCAAGAATGTGTTGTAAGCTCTTGTGATCAGTGAACACTGTACACTTGGTTCCGTACAGATAATGCCTCCAAATCTTGAGAGCGAACACTACTGCTCCAAGTTCCAAATCATGAGTTGTATAGTTATCTTCCTCATGGAATTTCATCTGGCGTGAATGCATAGAAATCAAACCTTTCCCTTTCTATCACACAGCGCCCCAAACCCGTTCTTGAAGCGTCGCATATGCGATGAAATCGTCCGCTTCCCTCAGTAAAGCAATGATTGTGCACTATCTACAACTTTTGTTTCAACATTTGAAAAGCGGCTTCTTGTTTTATTCGCCCCACTCTAAACTGGACCTTCTTTGAGTAAGCGTAAGTCTTGTTTGGCATCTTTGAAAACCCTTCAATGTATCTTCGATAGTACCTCAGCAAGACCTAAAAATTACGTATCTTCCGTTGGTGACTTAAGAAGATGTCCAATCTTTAATGGATTCAATCTTGGCTGGATCCACATGAATTCCTTCACTATCGATCACGTGACCGAGGAACTGTACTTTAGGAATCCAAAATTCACATTTGGAAAATTTGGCATACAACTCCTCTTTCT
The DNA here is from genome assembly GCA_026074375.1 of Tanacetum coccineum. Lineage (NCBI taxonomy): Eukaryota > Viridiplantae > Streptophyta > Magnoliopsida > Asterales > Asteraceae > Tanacetum > Tanacetum coccineum. Next base: position 11,136 of record BQNB010085090.1, read on the forward strand.
TAAGCAACTCTAAGATTAGCTTAAGGTGTTCTTCGTGTTCTTTCTTGTTCTTCGAATATATCAAATATAGTTACATAAAGAACAATCACATAATTTAATCCAATATGGTTTGTCATACCCGATTCATAAAAGCCCATGAATACGGCAGTGCGTTTTGTCAAACCAAAACGGCCATAACTGAAAAAAATTCGTAATGGCCATAAAACGAGTCGAAGGAGGCTGACACGAAAATGTCTTCTTCTTTCTCGAACCCTCCAAGTTGTGAAGACCTGAACCTTAAAAGGTCGATCTCGAGTAGACACTCCGACCCTTGAACTTGATCAAATAATCAATCCAATTCTGGGAGTGGGATAACGGTTTTCTTCACTGTCAAATTTCGTTTAATTTCCCGATAGGTCACTCACATCCGAATGATCCATCCTCCTTCTGACAAACAAGACCGAGGCTCCCCAAGGTGAGAACAGGGTCTTATAAAGCCTTTGGCGATAGCTCACCCCCACCTTTTTTTTTCAGTTGCATAATAACTCTTTCATTTCGAAGGCGCCAATCGATTTAAGTGCCCTGTGCTACAGGTGCAGCACCAGGTACCGAATCAATTTGAAACTCCACTTGTAGAGTCGGAGGAAGACCCGGTAAGTCTTCAGGAAATACTTCCAGAAAGTCTCGAACTATGGGTACGCCCTCAAGTCGCTTCTTCTCTGACTTGTCTTCAACCTCCTTCGCTGTGACATGTGCCAAAAAGATAGGAAATCCTTTTTCCATGTACTTCTGCGTTTTAGTGCACAAAATGATGTTTAATCGTGTCACATTTCCCTGGTTACTTCCATCACCAGTGTATATAAAAAAATATAAAAAATGATTAAGGGTTTTATTCCCAGGAAGCGAACAATCTTCTCAGGCAGCACACAAATGACCGCTTGGTACTTCGCCAACCAATCCATACCGATTATAGCATCAAAACTACCAAGTTCTACAGGCATTAAGTTTATGTTGAATTGGTGGTTTAGGAAGTTTATTGTGCAACCACTAAGGATAGTGTTTAACCCAATTATTCTCCCGTCAGCTAGTTCGACATCATAATAGTGATCTAGGGTAGATGGCGTGATGTCGCCCCCCCAATTTGGAGCTAAATGGCTGTAAGAACACAAAATTTCGTTCGGCACCCGTATCAAATAAGATATAAGCATAGCGGTTGTTTAGAAGGAACGTACCCGCAACGACGTTGTCTGGGTTTGCCCCCGCATTTCCAACCACATACACCTTCGCTGGAGCCACTTCATTCCAGCTTGATTACCTACTACATTGTTTCTCATTTTTGGGCAGTTTCTTCTAAAATGTCCTTGAAGCTCCGCACTTATAGCAACATTTGCCCTTCTAATTATTGTTGTTGCTGTTGCGTTGTTGTTGTTGACTTTCGGTGTAGTTGTTGTTGCGGTTGTTATCTGTTGTATATTGATTGGTTTGTTTGTCATATGCATCCGACTTCTACAGTCTGCTGGTCAGATGGCCAACCCTCTTGCAGTTAATGGCACCATAGTGGAACAAGACCTTCATGATATGTAATTACACTTGGAACATAGAAGTTTAGACCCACGTATGATTTCCTGTTACTAATTGCCTGCAGTGGAAAAGCAGGCCTGTGTTCTGCCTCCCTTAGTCTAACTGTTGTTGGTTTTGATTATTCTTGGAGAGATCATCATACTTTCTTTTCCTTTCTGCCTGACGTTCAGCATAGGCATGGGTCTTTTCAACCATCAGCTCAGTTGTAAACTTCGAATAGCGCCTCTTGCATAGTTTTTCGGCTTTGTGCCTTTACACTGCCATGTAATCATATCGGGCAAGCCACCGATATACTTTCAATTCTTACTATCCACTCCAGGGAACATCCTGGAACAACATTAAAGCAGTTGCTGAAATCGTCGACTATTAGGCCACCACATAGAAATCGGTCCCTGGACCTTAAGATTTCACATCTCAGACTCAATCTTCTTGATCTCACCCCTCGGGCAGTACTTACCATGCATCATTTTCTTCAGCATGCCCATGGGCAAGGAATGACTGTTTCAGGGGTAGTGGCTTAATAAACATGGGAATTCCACCATGTAAGAGCATCATCTGTAGAGTGCAAGTCCGCGGGAATTGACTTGATTAGCTCTGTGCAATTGCTAATTCAAAAACCAGACTCATATTTCAAACCCTCGATTGAGTCCGACAACCCCCTCAGTACCGTTTGATCTCAAAGGTTGAATTTCAAGAATTCAGAAGTAAGAAGCATTCACGCGAGCAGTTTGTGCTTGGCCTTGGTCCTAACCATTGCAAATTGTAGCCATTCCCTAACCCTGCTTGCTTCTGCTCAGCCGATTGCGCAGCAACTCCTTGGTCAATAAGGCCTGAAGTAGTCCTCAGTAAACAGTTTGTGGAGGGTGTTGTCATTTGGGGTTGGTGTGACTAGGTGTTTGACCTTGTGGGGTTTCTCTTTGTGCCATTACTTCAATCTCCAAGAAAATACAATACACGATAGATTTTCAATAACAATCATAACGTGACATAACATATGCAAAAATGAAATCACACAACATATGAAATATACAACCATTAACAAGATCGACAAAACAATAATAAATATACATTCCATATATAAATCTGGAAACATACATGATCTGTTTGGTACATAATGATTCCCTATCGCTAGTTACAAAATGAAAATCAACATAGAGCCCTACAGCCGGATTACCCGAATACGTAGTAGACATACAGGATACATAATCAAAAATAAAAGAGCTATACAGGTTAGCTAACCAAAACAAAAGATCTATACCGCCTGCTAAGCTGGGAGTAACCCATAAAAACTTAACAGACTGCATAGTAGCTACAATCATAACCAAAGCTAGAACGTGCTACCAGTGTCCACCAATTGCAACGCGTTCTCCTGCCTCTAGGCCCCTGGGTACGCATGATATGCTGAACAGCAAGATCATCTGCAGCCTGACGCTGCCACTCGTGGCGACGCACCTCAGTCTCTAATACTGTAACTCGTGCCTCTAATGCCCTGCAGTAAGCTTCAGACCTAGCCAAGTCCTGACGGGTCTAAATACTCCTTGCTCTATGCAAGTCGCCTCTCTCCTCAATACCTCAATCTCAGCTCTCACACTGCACGATCCTTCTGGCCAACTATGATTCGTGAGTAAAACTCCGAGACATCTCCTCTACTGCGAACATCTACCTGGTAACTGACCTCATGTTGACCATCTCTAGCGTCATCAATCCTCCACGTCAGTATCTCAAGAAACTCTGTCTTCATATTGTCTAACAAGACTAAGATCGACTCTATGGCCATATGGGTCATGGTTTCTCGCGCAAACAAGCAGCAAACTCATCCCCAAAACCTCACAACTATGTCCCTAGGTAGTAGTAGTAGTGAGCCTCGTCCGAGGCGGTGTTCAGCCCTCGTGAAATACCAACTCATCGCAAGATGGAGGGGTGCAGTAGGAGGAATAGTAACAATGGAGGGTCACCTGATGGGAATATGATTATAGTGGAGGTCTAGCAACCCTCATCTGCCACATGGCTGCTCTCGTATTGGGGGTCGAATACGTGAGAATAAAAAGAATGGTCTGTAGACTCAAATGATATGGTTCATAACTACTACCTAGAGGAAGCTAAGAAAAAGGCACAACTTCAGAAAGACAAAGCCTTGAATACCAAACCTAGTATGCAACAATCTGCTAGATTACCAAACACTGCTAATGGTAACAAACCAAAACCTAGGAACTTCAATCAACAACCTAGGAATTGGCCACCATCCATGAGTAGTCGTGTAACGAACAGAACTGTTAACACAGCAGAACCACGTAGGAATCAAAAGTCATTCTTGAAGTCAAAAGACTTGGCATGTCCTACATGCAAAAAGTGCATTTACAGTGCAAATCATGATGAGTGCATCTTAAAATGCCCTCAAAGGTGAATTCTCGTGCCACAGCACAGAAAAAGCATGCACAATCCCATAAGAAAACAAAGAGATATATACCCATAAAAAAAAGAGCGACTCTAAGAATCATGGTAGACAGATCCCCATAGGATAAAGGTTTTCTCCAAATAAGACCTCTAATCTGTAACACCCCCAAATTGGGTCGCAGCGGAATAAGGGTCCGGGGCGTGTTACTTCATAGATCAATAACACAAGATATATATAGAACGACCAAAAAGTCGTTTTAAAACTGATACATTGGATTTAACAATTATTTGATACAAATAGCCCGAAGCTTTAACTTGTTCTTGATTATTATTACAAAGATATTGGTTTACAACATAAAACAACCATATCTTTAGCATGACTTCCCAAAACAAAATCACCAATGTATCCTTGGCACCTTATGCTTACTGATCTCCTGAAAAACATTGCTTTAAAACGTCAACAATAATGTTGGTGAATTCATAGGTTTGATAAATCATATATCAGACCGCAAGACTTTATCCCGTGAGAACAACACATCAACCTCACAAAACTAGATTACATTTCACTAAGTCATGACACTGAAGCACGACAATCTTTCTTGCAATTAAAATATATATTGTCAATTTCGCCCATCCGATTCTACCCTAAACACAAACGACATCTATAACTTTTCAATCCCTAGTGAAGCTATTAACCCGAACGAGGTCGTTTCCCAAATATATCTATTATAAACAATTCCAGCTCACATAATTAATTCTAACTCATCCATGCAATTGAACAGTTCAGACATGGACTTAACTGTTATAAACTAGGCAAACATGTCATCATTACCTGCGTCCAATTTATAAAAACAAAGGCATGTTCCACCCCATAATTATTACATCAATTGATATCGTTTAAAAATTGGGCTATGAACTCACCTTGAGCTCGATGAATCCCCAAATATCGCAGATAAAGCGTCACATAAAAGATCGAATGCAAACTAAATTATCATTGGTCTATAAGTACCGAGAATTGAATATAATCTTATTTTGATACATCGACTATCGTTGGCTATCATAAATTATAAGAGGTCAAGATAAAGGGGTTTTGAAGATATTATATAAAAAAAAATGGGATGGTTTTTGACGTTCGAAGTTAGGGACACTTAAATCGAAATCCAACTATAAATTCTCGTCGAGACGCCATCCGAAGAGGCCCTCATGAATGAAACTCTCCATACATAGTACTTTGATAAGCACATAAATTCTATATAGTTTCAATCACCAACAATGGTTTTGGTAAAATTACGTTTAAAAGTAAAACGTTATAAAATCTTTTAGTAAAACTAATCATAACTTTTGCGTTTTTAAGCCCGACGTTAACGTTTCTTATGCCCATTCATTTCGTAATAGGACGGTTAGTCATAAGTTGACATTTCAATATTTTGCCCTCTGGTGAAGCAGTAACTTTTACGTTCACATCAGCATCGTGACTTTTATTTAATTGTATTTTTGTCGAATACCCCTAAATTTCGTATTTTATTCGTTTAGCTCATTTTAATGAATCTTTTAGGACGTTCTCGTTATTGAAAGTCTGATAATTTTATGATGTTTACAAAATGTAACTTTCTGTCATGATAGTAAAACTTTAATAAAAATAGTTTTTATAAAGATTAATTGTCGGATTACTGCGAAATTTATAACTCGTTCGTATTAATTGAAAAATTACGATTCTTTCATTTTGGAATCCTAAAAATATGTATTATTTGTTAAAAATATCAAACTTGCTGTTTGAATAATTTTTATAAAAAGTTTTTATAAACTCCGGTTAAATTAACGTTATAACTCGTTTTGACAGTAACTTTTTCGTAGTAATCCGTTTTGACAAGTTTCTACCTTTTCGAATCAACTGAAATTATTAATACTATAAAAACATAAAATAAGAATATTTTTTATAACGACTTTTGGACAAAATTTTTAAATAACTTCATAATCCCATGTTTTGACCTAGGTTTTTAAGTTTTACCACTTAAACTTTACATAAGAACAATAAAGTTATACAAGTCTTCTCATCTTGTTATATCCTTATTTTAATGATCATATAACATCACTATAGGTCCATAATTTTAACCTTAAACATGTCATATTGTATAATCTTTAACTTGAAACATATTATGAAACTTTTATAAACCCTAATTTGTAGTTAATCATTTTTACATCAAAATATCATGGTACAATATTTTCTTATCCTTATTAACATGATATTAGTAATAACACATCATGTATATTAATGTACAAAATGAGCATTGCCTAGTAAAAACTTCATTTCAAATTAAAAACCCTAAATTGTGATTCAAACTATAAGAATTAATATATGCAATAATAATGAATAAATAAGATCATAAAGAGTATTAAGGTGACCTTTATGATGTATGGATGATATGAAAACAAATGCTAAACCGTGTTAGCCTTAAAATCCAAGCTTCCCCAATGAAAACCCTGTTTTCTTAATAAAACCCTTCTTCCTTTATTTCTTGATAATCACTTGAAATTTAGCCAATGCTTGGAAACACCTTAGAATATCTTAAGATGGATGTGTATAGATGTGTATAGGTTGTATAAAATTTTGTATGGATTTGGTTGGAGGCTTGGTTTGAGCCGTGAGCTATAAGGAGCCAAAGGGAGTGATTTTTGTGATTCAAGGTTAAGTGTTTAGCATATGCATGTGTTTATCTCTACATACTTGCTTATATATGGAAGATTAGTCCATAAAGATGCAATAGTGGTCAAGGAGGCATAAGGAGGGTTTTAAGGGTTCATGCTTTCTTGTCTTGAGTCAAAGTAACAAGGTATGGTGTGATTAATGAACTAGGGAAGTACATTGACCAAGTTGTGCATTTTGTGTGCTCTTTGCCTCCTAGTTGTTGTTATTTCGTGGGTTAGGGGGGGGGATAAGGGTTTCTAGATGATTTTTGATAGCTAACAAAATATCTAGCAAAAACTTTACTAGTTACAAGTTGTAGCTTTAAAAAAAAGTATTTACTTGAAAGTATATATGAAATGTTTTATTCTCTTATGAACAAAGTGAAAGTAATATTAACTTGGGTAACATTTAATAAAACTTTAGGTATTGGGTACAATCGTAGGTATTTGTTGAATCGTTAATAAATTAACGTGCTTCCGAGTATACTTAAACGTACATTTATCGCGAAACGTATTTAACTTATGTAACCGATAAAAATAAATGAACAATGACCATAATTATTCTCAAAATAATTATTTAATACTTGATTGATGCTCGTTTACATTGAACGCTAATTTTTAGCTTACGCGATTTAGCTTAACATTTATGATTTAAAGCAAATGCGTGCAATACAAAAGGTACATTGTGGATTTATCGACATCGTCAATGACTTGAAAACACAGGGTGTTATATAATGTGTATCTGAAAACAACGCCTCTGGTCTTACATGGAAACCAACGGGTAGAATCTTTACTCAAGTTGGTCTTAAGTGGATTCCCAATAGAAAGTCAGTTGAAACCCGCTACAACATGAATTATAGTGCTTCACCTTTAGGAAAGGAAACACATAATCCTAAAACTGTTATTTGTGCAAACTCTTCATTTTTGAGTGCAAGTACTTCAATGGCTTCCGAACCCATCTCTTCAAAGGGTTCATCTAATGTAAACATTCTATCAACATCTTCTTTGTATAAACATTCCATTTTTAATTATGTTAGAAAATATTTTTGAAAAAAAAAATTAAAAAAGAAATTTCAAAAAGAAAAATACAATATCAAAAAAACTCAAAAGGAAAATACAAAATCAGAAAAACAGAAAATTTCCAAAAAGAATCTTCTCGACATGTCTCTTGGAATCGATAAGATTTACGTACCTAGAAATGTTGATTAACATCGACATGGGCGTGTAAATGAAGTTCGAGCAAGAGTTTCAAATGCTTTTAAAACATGTCATTTCTATTTTTCTTTATGGCTTGTTATTAAATGAAAGATAACAAACCGGTCCTCAAATAAAGGAAAGTGTGCAATCATGTACATTTATCCTCACAACGAGAAGATAACAACTTCTCGGACTTGAGCCGACACAAAAAGTCAATTCAAAAGACATTCAAAGTCTTTCGAGTTCCAGTAACATTGGTTTTTAAAAACACGTTGAACACAATTTTTCAAGAATTTCTCAAAAGGTTCTTCAAAATCTTTCAAAATTGTGTGTTCGACACATCCTCCTCATGCATCTTTCAAAAGTCCGAATCATTTTTTTAATAAGAAATCATTTTTTGTGGGGACATTTAAAGACCAGGAGCCTTTTAATGTTTTGGGTACATCTCATAAATATCAATTTTATGTATCCAAACGCATTTCATGAAATTAAAATGTGGAAATTTTAACGTCAAATAATAATATACATTGTTTACTAAGGCATCTCACTCAATATTCAACATTTTGTGGTGTCATATCATTTTTTCATTCGAATGTCAAGTTTTAATAAATATTGGTATCCCACATTAAACGTTGAAGGGAGCAATAAGAAAATTATATATTCATACAATATCGTGGTTAATTTTTCCTCCCCATGAAATATCATGTCAAAAATTGTAATCAATTGGTATTTCAAATACTAAGGGATTTATTATTTAAAATAAGGGGAGAAAATATGATTAAAATGTGATATAGAAGAATGTGATCTTTAAGGCTCTAAGTGCAACTCTTTCCTTCATCTGCAAAACAATTTCAAATCTCGGTGCACATGTGTAAGGGGGAGTATTTCAAAATGTCAGAAAAAGGTTTTTAGTTCAGCTCTATACATAACAACCAAATATCTCACAACTCAATGAAGTCCATAAGGTGGTTAAAGGATTAGGTATAATCATATATCAAACCTAACCGAAGGGATCTACCCAAGACAATCCAAGTTAGAAATAAAGTCCTTAGATGATTGGAGGTGAATGTGAATAAGGAAGTATGGCCGATAAGATTTAGCATACATTGGAAACAATCCAACAGGATGTTAGTAATGACGTCTTTGGTAAGCATTAACGGTCTAAAGAATGAAAATAGACATGTTAAGTGATAACAGGGTGAAAAGAAAGAAGCCCTACCTACACCTTAGGCAGAAACCGGGTTAATACATAATCTATTAGTTTTCACAAAGATGAATTCTGATATTGAAGACACATCCAGGACTCCCCTCTCAGTGATCAATGCACAACTCTTCCCAGCCATTCAAGTTTCTCTTAACAGAAACTCGTCCATTTTAACGAGATACACACGTTATCAATTGACATCTCACTCCGAGAGTATTGATATTGAATAGGTGGCAGTTTGCTCCAGCCTCCGAGTACTAAAACCAAAACGCACTAATCGAGTCTAGAGCCAAAAGATCAATAAAATAAATCTTACTAGGACACATTCCATTACAAACACTTGTTGAACACCAATATAGGTTCACAGCTGGTAACAAGGAGTCCTAACGCATTATCCTTTGAATTTTGCCAGAACATCCGAGTGAATACTATAAGTATTCTCTATTAAAGATGGAATGCCTGCTTCACCAACATTAACAAGACGCTCGCTAGTGACTTGCGCATTCTATAATAATCAAACTTGTGTCAACTGGATAGAAAATTGGAATGGGGGTTTGGTGATTCTATGTAACCAAACTTGTTTCCAGTAAATGAATTTTGATGGCTAATCAAAAGATAAGTAACTATCAGATTCACTCTACCGTGTGTCTGCTTTGAATGCTATCCGTAACGAAACGACATGCAGCTGCGAAACCCAATCAAAGAATATTCATAATGAATTCTATCCAACACAGGCAGTAATTAACTAATTAACAGGAATCGTGGTATTGCAACCTATTCGACGAAGAAAAAAGTCACTCTCATCCATATGATGTTGATTACACTAACGTAAACATGCATTATGCGGTGGTGGCGGTATCCCATTCAGCTGAAGTCGATTCACGACCAGCATCACATACTCAAGCTAAAAAGACATACTATAAGCATCAAGATTCAAGAATCAAGAAAGCTCAAGAGTTAAATACAAAGACTTTCGCAAACTCTGATATTCAAGATATTCTAAAAGTTATCAAGATTATCAAGACAACCATTGTCAAGGGAGATTGTTAGCAAGCTTTTAAGATGATGCATAGTATGAGCATGTTGGTAAAGACACATGATCGCAAGATGGCAAAGACAACAAGAGAAACAAGTAAAAGATTTAATGATCTCGAAATTAAGGTCAAAGTAAAAAAGAAAAGGCTCAAGATCAAAGATCACACAACATGAAGGAACAAGCCTACAACAAAGATAAATACCAAGAACAAGAACTCCAAGAACTCAATGTCAAAGTAATCTCAAGAAATCCAAGACCATGTTATGACTGTAAACATGGAAGCTCAGAATCTATCAGAAACTAAGCTTCGGGGGAGATTGTTAGCCTTAAAATATCGAGTCAAACAAGGAAGCTCGTTTCAAGGTTCAAGACCTCACTTCGATTGAGATTGTTAGCCTCAAAATATTGAGTTGAACAAGGAAGCTCGATCTCAACGAGGAAGCTTCAGTCTTTATTCATTTATGTTGTAATAGGCCAAAAGGGTAAACGGGCTCGTGAACGTAATCTAATCATGTACTAGTTTCGGACTAAGGTCCATTATAATCCTGAGCCCGGACCAAGTCAAACACCATTCGGCCTAATAAAGCCCATGTGGTGTAAGTATAAATACCCCTCTCTAAGTGTGGAGAGGGTGTTGGTCTCAATTCTTTTTCTAACAAAATTTGTATAGATTACTAACATTCACTTTTGGTCTTTTCTCTACTGCCTCTCCGACTCTTGTTTCTCTCACTAAAATTCTATCTCCTATCTATTTTTTCTTGTGTCAATGGTGAAGTGAAAGTGTTTCTGGGTTATCGACAGATACACTACGAGCTTGACCGTAGAAGCAATTGGAATACTAATCTACATCTAGTAGGCTTTTCTCACAAAAATAGTTACCGTACCAGCATCAAGGCTGCATCATTCGAGACACTTTACGACCAGAGTGTCAATCACCCATCTGCTGGACCAAGGTTAGGGTAGTTGAGTCACTAACCCTAACACGTCACTGTGAAACGACTAAAGAGATCATTCGGATATGCAACAAAATACAAGCTGCTAGTAATCACTGACAGAGTTACGCAAAAGTGAGGATACATTTTGGCAAACAGGGAAAGCTGAACCCGTGTTATATTGTACCTTTCAATATTCTTGCCAAGGTTGGAACAGTTGCTTACCAACTCAAACTTCTAAGAACAAACCGAGGCCTATTCATGGCAGCGCACAATTCACGTTTCAAATTCACAGGGAGGAGGAGGATTGTCAACGAAACACTTATCATTCTCTAATGAAATCTTCAATACGACGACGAACTTTATTTCATAGAGGAACCAGTTGAAATTATAGACCGTGAGGTCAAACATATAAATCAGAGTTGTACACCTATCGTCAAGGTTCGGTGGAACTCGAGAAGAGGACCCGATTTCACTTGGGAACATGAAGATCAAATTCGAAAGAGATATCCACATCTTTTCGCCAACCCTAAACCATCGAGATTGAATACTACACCGTGAGCTTCGAGACGAAGCTATTTTAATAGGCAAAGTATGTCACACCCCATAAATTTCAGGTCGTTATTTTAAACTTTTACATGACCAATCTTAATTTTTTTAAGTTACGTGTTAATCTGGCAATTATCCGGGAAGTTGTCCCGCGTAAAAATTAACACATGATTAGTTTATCGTCGCTTCTGACTCCGATGTAATTGTATTCCTACATCATAGTTATTTTTGAGTTAGTCATTATCATTAAGTAGATCATAGTTAACCCGTCACGTTACGTTGCAATTTGACGTTTTCATCAAATTGTTTAGTATGTTTTTAGACATTTATGGTCAAACGAGTAACCCCAACAAACCTAACTACATCTTATCATTTAAACCTCAGAAACATGTCACCCGGTATCTACTTTTAATGATCAAGAATGTTGAGATTAAATTTCCCCCCCCCCTCCTACTTTATAATTTCGACACACTCCCTACTTACATACTTAATTATTCATGATGCAGTTACACGGTACACGTTTTACTTCGCACCAGTAAACATATCACGCACACACGCATGCATAAAAAAAACACTAGATATCTGGAAAGAGTGTGTACTTTTAGTGCCATGCACCAACACACTCAACATAATCTTAGTGTACCAACATATTGGACCACAAAACCACTAGCAACTATAATCTTGAACAATGGCTAACAAAAATGATTTTTGGTCCCCTCTTGTTTCCCCTACTCGTTCGAAAATACCACACCACCATCACTCTATGATTTTTGGTTGTATGCTACCACTTGTAACTTGTGGTCCTCCATTTATTTGTTTTTAGCATATGTCCATTCTTCCATCATGGTCCCCAAAATTTGGCAAGTCTTGTTATTCTTGCCTTGTTAG
>BQNB010085091.1:0-28566 GCA_026074375.1 Tanacetum coccineum
ACCTCTATAGGAACCTCTTCTCTTGGTATTATATCTAAAAATCCTTTGAGTTCTTACTTCTCAGCATTTTCCTCTAACTTTTGTATCTTCCTTGTACTTTTTCTAGGAATAGATTTCTTTCTTTTTGCTCTAGGTTCTTTAACAACTTCTTTCATTTCTTCTTGTGTATCAACATCTTCTTCCACAATCTTTTCAGGAGACTTCTTCTTTTCACTTCCATGCTCTACATCTATAGGCTCAATATTTTGATTAAAATCCCAAACCTTTTCTAAGATTGGCCTAATGTCATTGTAAGACATTCCCTTGAAGTCACTGATCTTGTAATCCCCTTAATTCTTCAAGTATTTGATCATATTTCTTCTTGCTTGGGCAACTGTCTTTGGTTTCATCTTTTGAGTATGATACCTTATGACAGAAGGATCATTCCAATCTATCTTCTTAGATGTCTTGGCCTCAGACATAGCTCTTTTCCTTTCTTCTTCATCCCACTGTCTAGCAATTTCTTCATCTTTAGCAATCTGAGCTCTTTGTTCCTCATTCATTTACTCTTCAAGTCTGATGGCTTCAGCAAAACTTAATCTTTCTTGTACAAGCTCTTTCTTAGATTTCTTCTTGGGCTCAGGCTCTATCATTATGGCTTTTCCCTTGTCTTGTCTTGACCTTTTCTCTGCACTCCTTCTTGTATAAGTAACAGTTCCTCTAGCAGTACTAAGGTTTACCCCAGCAGTACTAACTATTAGAACTTCTTCACTAGCAGTACCTTTCTTTGCACCAGCAGTACTAACTTCAGCACTTCCTTTTTCACTGCTTTCTTGATCTTGAATTACTTCTGTAGGAGTCACATCTTGAATCACAGGTTCAGTTTCATTACTTCCTTTATCTTGAACCTCTGCATCAGATAATTTCCTCCCCTATTTGGAAGAATCATCTGCAATGTCTTCATCATCTGAAAGAACAACCCTAGCTTGTCTCCTTGCTTTCCCAATCTTTATCTGAGACTCTAGCTTCTTGACCCTGAGAATTAGCTTAGTATAAGCAGAACTGTAGGTTGTCTTTGTCTTCTTCAAGTCAGCCTCCAATACTCCAATCCTGTCAGAAAGTTTGGTAACCAAATTCATCAATTCTTTAAGTGTCAAACTACCTTCATCACTTCCATGTGAGTGAACAGCATAGAGAGGTGAGTCATGGGGTGTAGAAAAATTGTGTTCTGCTCCAGGAGATAGAAGTGTTGGTGATGGTTGTATAGGTGATGGTTATGTGACAGCAGTAGTGGTATGATCAGTGGTAGGTTCAGGTGAAGGTCTATGGGAAGGTAAATGTTCAGGTGAGTGGGAAGGAGAGGATGTGATTCTGGAAGGTGAAGTGGAAGGTGCAATATCATCTAACATAGTGGGGAATAAAGCAACCTCCTGGCCTGAATAACCCTTTGTTGGCCTCTTCATATTGTTAAACACTTTCATGCTAAGAGAGGGAACAGGATAGGTTCTTGTGTGTTGTTGAAGCTGGTGTCTCTGCATATCTAGGCATATTTGAATGAACCTAGGGTACATCAAAAACTTATAGGGGCTTGTAATATTAGACACCATATGCTCAAAGATCATCCTAGAAAAATTAAACTTCCTATTGGTAGCTAAACAGATAACAGCAGTGGCAATGTTACTACTAAACTGCTCCCAAGCAGTTTTCTTTGGGCTAATACAATGAAGAATACAGTGGATAAGAAACCTCCATTGAGGTGAAAAAGCACCCTTTTGAAAAGTTAACTTATCTGAGTCAGTGTGATATCCCATAAGCGCCAATTGCTCAAAGATCTCAGAGTTGGGTAGAGAAGTAACACCATCCTGATCATCCAACTTGAGATGTCGTCGTAAAGAAGCTTCAGTGATAGTCATTGAGTGACCATCAATTGTAGCAGTAATCTTGACTTCTCCGTTATCAGCAGTAGTAACTTCAGCAGACCTCCAAAATTGTTTGATAAAGGAGACACATACATCTGGCTTCTTAGTGAGTGCATAGCAAATGTGACTTCGAGTTAGGAAATTGATGACTTGATGAAACCCGTCACTGCCCGTAGATTTCTCTAAAAATGCGACCATGTTGTGCTTGTCACAAAATTCCAAGTTTGCCATGATTAAAAGTGTGAGTAATCGAGTGGGATATGATCGTATATGTAAGTATGAAGGCTGGAGAAAGTTAATTGCAATTATATAGAGAAAACGTAGAGATATTATTTGACCAAATTAAAGAAATTTGAAGTTATCGTGAATAAACCATGCGAATTTATAGTAGAATCACGAAAGTCCAATTGGTCAAACCCCTATTCCATAGGTATTTGGCGGAAATATCTCAACGGCTCTATTAATTAATGAAAAATCTGTTAGGGCCAAACAGTACTAACGGTCATCCAGCAGTACTAAATTTGGTCTAGCAGTACTAAAATAAGCCTAGCAGTATTAACTTCTCCACCAACAGCAGTACAAAACTCCAAACCTTTGTATCATTCAAAGATAGATTGAATCTCTCAATTCTTTTAACTCGCATTGCACTCTGTCTATTTTTCATACAACTCTCTTTCTGTTTTAGAGCTCACCAATTCTCTCTTTTCTTTTAGCTCACAAACTCACACAAAGTGTAGTTTTTGGCAAACTACCAGCCATAAACGGATTTGAGGAGTCTTTACCAATAGCCGTTTGCTTTGGACTAGCCAATGCTTTATTGTAAAAACATGGTGCATTGATGACCATATAGTTTTGAGTAAACTATCAACTATCAACGGATTTGAGAAGTCTTTACCAGTAGCCAGCCGTTTGCTTTGGACGAGCCAATGCTTCATATAAAAACATGGTGCATTGATAACCATATAGTTTTGAGTAAACTATCAACTATCAACGGATTTGAGAATTCTTAATACGCAGTAAGCCCCCCCCGTTGTTGCTCTATACTAGTCGAATTTCTTGATGTCTATTAGAACATGGTTGAACTAAATACCATTTTTGTGTGGTGTTTACCACCAACACTTCAAGCACAACCAACAATTTTTTCCGTCCCCGTCAAATAATACAAAATAGATGTAACCATTTCACACTTCATTGTTTATCCTAAAAAAGTTAGCTTAAAACCAAGAAAAACATAATCTAAACATTTGTCATGTTTAACAGTATTAAGTATTACTAACAGGATTAACAGTGATACATAGAAATAACCAGCAGTACTAACTATAAGTAACAGTTTTAACAAACAGTTTTAAATATAACTAGCAGTACTAATTAGAACTAGCAGTATTAAAGTGACAAATAACTAACAGTACTAACATTTAACAAACTTACAAAACAAAGCAAGAGATTTGGCTTATGATTGAGCATATGCCAATAACTTGAAACCAAGTATGAATCTACAGCACAAACCTTTTGTAAGCAGATCTGACTACATTAATTGAGTGGTCATTTTTAGCCATTTGAATCAATTTTTAGCATTGCCATCACTTATAAGTGATGCCTAAACTCTATAATTTGTTGTTTAGAATGTAGTTCAGTATTTTTTCTATTATACAGATAGTACTAGTAATTGTCAATCTAAATTAACAGTGTCATAAAAATGTACTCCATAATCAACAATTGGTTTTAGATCCAGAGAACCTGTCCACAACAATTTGCAGCAGCAACATATTCAGCTTCAGTTGTAGAAGTGGCAACTACAGTTTAACTTTTTGCACTGCTAAGATATCAACCTATTTCCTAAAAATTGACAACCTCCATGGTAGACTTCCCTATCAATGTAAAGCTCCACATAATCACTATCATATATGCAATTACTCCAGATAATCCTTAGAATACCAAGACCTAGAGATGTTTGACTAAGGTATCTAAAGATTCTTTGACAGCTAAGAATGAAAGTTATTGGGGAAACTTGAAACCTTGCACATGCACAAACTGCAAACATGATATCTGGTCTAGATGCTGTAAGATACATCAAAGATCCAATCATAGATCTATAAAGATGTTCATCAACATCATCAGCATCTGCATCTTTAACCAAGGGCTTTTCCAAATCTGTGGGAGTGGAAGCAGACTTCACATCTGTGTAGTTGAACTTTCTCAAAATTTCATGGACATATTTATCTTGACTGATAAAATCCTTTCATTCTCTGTAGACATGCAATCCTAAAAAAAAGGTGAGTTCTCCATAAAACTCATCTAAAACTTATCCTTCATAAGCATCTCAAACTCATCACAAAGCTCCTTCTTGGTAGATCCAAAAATGATGTCATCTACATATATTTGAACAAGTAATATATGCCCCTTTTTGACTTTTGATGAATAAAGTTGATCAATCTGTCCTCTTTGAAATCCATTGCTCAAAAGATAAGTGGCCAATGTGTCATACCAAGCTCTAGGTGCTTGATGAAGTCCATATAGTGCTTTCACACTTATAAACTTTATCAGGATGGTCAATCTCTCAAAACCTGGACGTTGACATACTATACACCTCCTTTTCATCAATTATGACATATATGAAAGCACTTTGACAACCATTTGGTAGACTGATAAAACCCATAAAGAAGCATAAGCCAGGAATATTTCTAATGCCTCAATTCTAGCCACTGGAGCAAAAACTTCATATAGTCAAATTACCCTCTTCTTGTGTATGTCCTTGGGCAACAAGTCTTGCTTTGTTCCTGACAACAATTCCCCTTTCATCTTTCTTGTTTCTGTAGACCCACTTTTGAACCGATACTCTATGTCCTTTAGTAAATCTATAAGAACCCATAACCTTTTGCAGTTTGAACTGGTAGAGTTCTCCTGCATTGCTTTCAACCCAGACAGGATCACTAAGAGGCTTTAGAAACTCTTTTTGTTCTTCCTGAAGAGGAAACCCAGCAAAAAAGACAAGTATGAAGTCCTGTAGAGCTTCCTTCATAATTGCACCAAGAAATCCAGAATTCAAAGTATAAGTTGATCATCCTTTTTTCTGAACAATTGAGTGTCACATCACCAATTACTTGATCAATAGGGTGGTCTTTATGGAACAACCCTGTGTGAGGAGTACAGGAACTCATAAGATGGTGAAAATTCCCTAAACTATTTCTTGTCCCCCCACCTCCTATTCAAATGTAGAACTTGGTCCACCAAGTCTTCAGAAGTACAGTATTAACCTTAGAGACATCAGTACTAACAAGTCAACTACCATATTAACTTTGGACTGCATATTAACTTGTTGGTCAGCAGTACTATTATTCCAGAGACTGCAATCATATGAGACCCATTATAGACTTGAACTTGACATCAGCTATCGATTTGTATAAAAAAAAAAAACTAGAAAAAAAAAAAATAAAAAAAAAAAAATAAAAAAAAAAAAAAAAAAATAAAAAAAAAAAAAAAATAAAAAATAAAATAAAACAAAAGAAGAAAAAAAAAAAAAAAAAAAAAGAGAAAAAGGAAAACAAAAAAAAAAAAAAAAAAAAAATTAAAAAAAAAAAAAAAAAAAAAAAAAAAAAAAAAAAAAAAAAAAAATAAAAACAAAAAAAAAAAAAAAAAAAACAAAAAATAAAAAAAAAAAAAAAAAAAAAAAAAAAAAAAAAAAAAAAAAAAAAAAAAAAAAAAAAAAAAAAAATAAAAGATAAAAAAAAAAAAAAAAAAAAAAAAAAAAAAAAAAAAGAAGCATCATCAAAATATGAAGCATCCTTCCAAATTGGCATGACAATACAATCTTGATCTTGTTGAGAGGATTTGCTTGACTCAGAAACTCCTTGTATACCTGCAGAAACATTAGAACAATCCCCTACAATCACGGTACATAATCATTGATTGGGGTTAGAGAATCAAGAAACAAACAGCCACTTTTGTACCATTTCCTCTAACATAGTTTATTCTCTAGAAACCCAACATGCAAGTTTTCTTATTTTCTGGTCTAATGTTGTATACCCTAAAAGCTTTGGCTACTTAAGGAATAACCCAACAAAGAAATCCTTTCATCCACTTTTTCCATCAAACTTGCCCAAACTTATCTAAGGTCTTTAGAATAGTAACATGACATCCATATGTTTTTATCATGAAGCATATAGCTGGATTAATACCCTAAAGAGTTCATAAGGACGTCTTGTTATATGCTTGACTATAAGACCCCTATTCTGTACATACAAGTAGTAGAAATAGCTTCTGCCCAAAATTTGTAGGTAACTTAGAGCCAGCTAAACATTGTTTCTAGCACCTCAATGAGAGTCCTATTCTTTCTTTCACTATATCCATTTTGCTGAGGTTCCTTGCTAACTATTTTCTCTTTGATACCTTTTTCTCTACAGAACTCATCCATCACATGGTTTTTAAATCGTCTCATTATCACTTCTGATTATTTTAACTTTCTTATCCACTAGATTTTCTATCTCTTGATAAATGTTTTTAAGGATCTCACTGGTTCATCCATTAGTTCTTAAAAAGAAAACCAAGAAAATCTACAATAATCCTCATAACTACCAGCATACCTTATGCATTAAACTACTAACAAAAGTTGGACCAAAAAGATCCATGTGTAGCATAAACAATGGCTTAGTAATGGGACTAAAGGCCTTGGTCTTACAAGAGACTCTATGTTGCTTGCCTTTAAGACAGGCAACACATGTTTGGTCATTCTCAAATCTTTTTAAAGGCAAATCTCTTACAAGATTTTCTTTGACAAGTTTATTGATATTTTTGAAATTGACATGACCAAGCCTCTAACCATAACACTTGATCCCTCAGATGTAGCCTGCACTAGACAAGTTTAACATCTTTAGAACTGATGTTTTTTCATAATCAAAACAGTACTGTAAACTGTCTAGGAATTTTAAGAAGTATCTGACTTTCATCAGGCAACTTAAAATTAGGAGATAGAACAAGACATTCAAAGTCCCAGTGTAAAAAGAACATAGTTCTTTTTGTCACACATTTGTGAGACACTAAAAAGGTTGAACTTCAACTCTTTGACAAAGTATACATCCTCAAAATCAAGTTTATCAGTTTTGATAGTACCTTTTCCAGTAATTCTCCCTCCATTTGCTCCTCCACCAAAAGTAACATAACCTCCATTAAAGTCTTTGAAATCTGAAAGATGGGCTATGTTTCCAGACATGTGCCTTGAGCATCCACTATCCACAAAACCTTTATCATTTAGCTGTGAATTGCTCTGCACACAAAACTTATGAAGTTAGTTATCTTTGGGGACCCAAGCCATTACTGACTTGGATCTGCCTCGTGCATCAATGTAATTATATTTGTTAAAAACTAGTGATGCACCATTGGGTTTTATAGGTCTCCAAACCCAACATGCTGAGGGCTTAACAGCATTAAATCCCCTTGCCCTGACAGTATTAACATTTGGCCTAACAGTATTAACAGTTTGTCTACCAGTATTAATATTTTGATTATTAGACCTTTTTGTTAATGCTGTACTCTTGTAAAAGGGCCTTTGAACAGTTGATTGTGCTTGATTTTGAAAATGTGTCTTTGGTCTAGCACAAGGAACTGTTGATTTTGGGTGAACAGTATAAGAAGGCCTAACAGTATTAACAGACCTAGCAGTACTAAAAGATCTGGCAGTGTTAACAGACCTAAATCGTAATAAAGAGGCTTGCCATTATTAACTGTTTTTAGCCATCTCATTAAGACTGCTCTTGGAACCATATGTTTGTAAGCATTAGGACAACTGTATTGAATGTGATCAAAACTTCCACAGATAAAACATGCCTTGTTATTAAAAACAAAGTTACATCCTAATTGATTGGATTTTTGACCATTCCAATTCCTTTGGTTCCCCCTAGGTCCCTGTGACCTGTACATCTCTGCATACCTAACTGACCTTCTAATTGGTTTTTCAGGTTTAACTGACTCTTTCTTAGTAGCAGTAGGTATAGCAGTTTTCTTTTCTACCTTAGGGATAGGCTCAACTTCTTCCTCATCATCTGACACCCAATCTTCAATAATTGGAGCATCATTATTCTCTCTAGCTTTTTTAGGTTCTTCTTCCCTAACATGATTAGCAGGATAGAAAAACTTTTCTTTCTAATCTTTGTCTACCTTAAGTGGAGACTTAACAATAGAGCTAGTTTCAGTAACAGTTTTGTGTTGTTGTTTTAAAGAGTCATCAGTATTCTCCTTAGAATTATCTGACTCTTTATCACAACCAGTGGTTGGCTTTAACCTTGAATCCCTAGGACCATACTCATTTACCTCAGGTTGTTTGAATTCTTCAAGACTTGAATAAGATAAGTCTAAAGGTGCTGGTCTATTAAGAATCAAGGGATGAGGTGAGGGGACAACTTTATAGCCAAAACCCTTTTTGCTCTTGTCAGTTACCTGACTTGCTAACAAATCATCTAGGTCTTTTGATGATTTTTCAAACTTTGCAATCTTAAATTCAAACCCCTCATTTTCTTCCTTAACTTTTTCAAGTTCAGTCTTAAGTAATCCCATTAGATATTCTTTGTGACCTGCACTTCTTTTAAGCAAATCAATTTCCTCAGAAAAAAGGACTTCAGATTCTTTATATTTAACTACTTGTGCTTCTAAAATTGATAAACCTCTTTTATATGTAGCTGCTTTAAAACCAGTATCATCTAATTTAACAAGCAAATCATCATACTGTTTCTTTAGAGCTTCATAATTATTTAGACATGATTTAGAACAAGATTTGTCAATTGATACCTCAGAATCTATGAATGCCATGAGAGCCATGTTTGCTTGAATTTCATCTTCTGCCATGTCACTCCAATCAAATCCAGCACCATATATAGCACACATTGCCTTTTCAGAAGCATCTTCAATCTTCACTGCCTTTGATGAGCTACCTTGATTCCAATTTTTGTTGTCTTTACTCCTTGGTGCTCTGCATTCTCTGGCAAAATGTCCCATTTTATGACAGTTGAAACATTCTACCTTTAATTTATCATATCCAGCAGTATTGCTTCCATCAATGACGATCTACCTTCCAGTTCTCTGATAGAACTTCCTTGCCCTCATGCTAAGTAGTGCCATATTCCACTTTAGATCAATCTCTTCCAAATCATCATCATGAAGTTGCTCAAGATCTTCATGAACAAGTTGAGACCCTTGTGGTTGAGTGGACAGAAAGGCATAAACTGTGGCATCACTAAAACTAGCAGTACTAGTTTCAGTACTAGCAGTATTAACCTTGGTGGTACCATTACTAACTCCAGTGTTAACAATATTAATAGTATTAGTACTGCTTAGACAGGAAATGGTTAGAAATGCCAAGTTCTTATCATCATTGTTAGCAGCAGCAGTTATCTTAACCTTTTGTTCAACAATTTTAAAATTGTTGTACAAATCATCCAAACCCATAGTATCAAAGTCGGGTTTGTTCATCCAGACTACTACATGTGTATCCCATTCAGAAGGTAAGCTCCTCAAAAACTTAACATTTAGATCTTCTGGAGGAGTAACTACACCCAGAATTGTCAATCTACTAACAAGCTTTTGAAGCCTGTTAAAGATAGAATCCAGTGATTCTGAGTTTGAAGCATTAAAGTTTTCATACTGTTGCTTCAGTAAGGCCTTCTATGTATTCTTTATTGCATCATTCCCTCTAAGCGAGCTTTAATGGCAACTGGTATGTGCTTAATTACACATACCATTCTCCATTAATAACGGACTTAAAAGACTAAAAACGTACCAAAAATACATTGTATTTGTATGTTTGCATTTGGATTATGCAGGAACGGATATTCAAGAGAAGGTACAAAAAGAAAGCCAAAAACAAACAAAACCAAGAACGGAGTGGAAAAGACCAAGTCAAGTCAAAGTCAAAGGTCAACCCATTGAAGAAAATACAACTCGAGGGACTAAAACTGCCAAAACCTCAAGTTGTATTACTAAGATAACAAAGCAAGGGTCAAAATTGCAAACCGGGCAAAGATTGCATTGAAGTTATAAGACTTTAGGGGACCAAAGCTGCCTACTTCCCTAAAAGCCCTCTTTCTCGCCCAACAAACCCAGGTACAACTTGGATGTCCTCCCATACTTCCTCCCTGCAAATCCACTCGACACCCTAGCCAAAATCGTTTCATCCACCCTACTATTTCCCTCCCAGCTGTATAAAGGCCATGTTGGCAATCCCTCACCTTTCCCAAGTATCTTCAATGGCTGAGATTGACTCCAAAGAAGCACAAAAGAAATCGAAGGCTGGGATTTGCTTTAGAATCACCTCACACAACAAGCACACTTTGTTTGTATCTCTACAAAGAAGCACAAGCTGCAAGTCCAAGACTTCGGCTATAAATAGAGCTTTTTGTAAGCCTTTGAGGCATCTAGTTTTTTAGTTTTTAATCTTAAAAATAATTTAGCTTATTTTCAGTTTGTTTTAAGTCATTTACAGCTTTTACTTCCAGCTTTGTAACATTTTCAAGTTTTAATGCAAATTTGAGTTTTTAAGTCAATTTACAATACCAGTGTTAAGTTTCTTAATCATATTGTTTTGTGTTCAAAAAGCTCTCACCACAGCTTATTTATAAGCTGTTTTCATTAAGTAAAGATAAAAAGTTAAGTAGTTAAGAGAAAATCACAAATATCACTCTCAAATATACCACAGCTTATGTTATGGATGATAAGCCAGTTCTGGATGGGCTTATGGACTCTCACTAGCTTGTTTTATACAAGCTAGAGCTTGTAGATTCTTTGTTTGACCCTGTTTTGAGCAAGGGTTTACAACAAAAAGAACAAACTTCAACAAGTTCCTCAAATTTCATTTCTAACAAAATACAATACATAATTCAAGAAAGCTTGTGAAATTCTGGATGACAATCATCTTTAGAAAATGCACAAAGTTTTTATTTTGTAAAAAATGTGAGAGAACTGATTACAGAACTTGTGATCATGTTGAATACATGCGCTCCATGAACATGGTTCAGCATCTCAAAACACAAGGTGAGTCTTCTTCAAGATCTCAATCCTTCAAACCTTTGAAACCCTTCCCACCATGCAAACATTGTGGGTTAAATGATCATCTATCTGATGATTATCATAACTACCTCACATGTGAAATCTGTGGAAGTTATGACCATGGCATAAAGGGTCAAAATCGCATCATTTCTCTTAGAAGAGGAATCAAACCTAGAAACCCTCAGATTGTCACAAAGAATTAAATCATCTGCAAAACAAACATTAATAATTTTTTGTTTTTCACATCGTTTATGATATTGAAAATTATTCTCTTCACGGACACAACATTTAAGAAAAGTGATAAAACTTCCATGACCAACGCAAATAAATAAGGAGACATCGGGTCCTCTTGCCTAAGGCCTCGTCGACCTTTAAATTATCCGTGAAGCTTGCCATTAATACATAAAGAAAATGAAGTAGACATAACATATGTCATCACCTACTGAATCAAAGTAGGATGAAGTCCAAAACCTGATAAAATGCATTTTAAGAAATTCCAATCCACAATATCATATGCTTTTTGGATGTCAACTTTGTACGCACATCTCTAGGAACCTCTATTCACATAGTAGTTATGCATCAACTCTTGGGTGATAAGAATGTTATCAGAAATACTACGATCAGGAACAAAAGTCGATTGGTTTTCACTAACCACATCTTCTAACCCCTCCTTAATCCTATTCGTGATGATCTTACTAACACATTTGTAAAGGACATTGCAACACGAAATAAGACGAAATTATTTACATGAGCAGGGGTAGATACCTTTGGTAAAAGAGAAATAATAGTATAGTTTAACTCATAAAGGAGTTTACCATTCCTGAAAAAATCCTGAACCTCATTGCACACATCCTCTCCTACAATATCCAAGGCCTTCTTAAAGAAAAGAGACGTAAACCCATCAGGACCCGAAGCTTTTTCATCGCCAATTGAAAACATAGCCTTTTTGATTCCTTATTCATAGCCTCTCGAATCATTATATTTTCCTTTTCCTGGTTGAGCTTCTTTCCAAACAGCCCGTGTGTATTCAACATAGTAAAAGACCCTTCTAAACCCAAAAAAGCTGTATAATGGCCGACAAACACGTTAGGCACATTGTTGTTCTCGTGTAATATGTTATTTGAGTCTGCCACAATATCAATACAATTCCTACTAACCTTTTCCTATAGTGTTTTATGAAAATATGATGAGTTTAAGTCACCTACTTGAAGGCACTCGAGTTTAGCCTTTGGCTTTAGAAATCTCACCTCATTTAAAAGTGCCTCGTTTTATGCCTTAAGGTACACTACCTCTTCCTTACGAATGTCAACAGATGTTGGTTCACGATCCAATGCCCTTTGTACTTCATCTATTTCATGTTGTAATTTTTGACAACTCGATCATGTAAATTACCTTGATTCTTCAGAAGTTTGCGAAGGGGATGTTTAAGACACCTCAACTTTTTAGCAACTTGAAACATGTTATGGACATGAATGATTTATTCCCATCCTTGCTTGACAATCAAGTTAAATTCTAGTTTATGAGCAAGGAAATTAAAAATTTAAAGGATTTAGCTTTCGTCTTAGAAAACTTATTAATCTTCAAAACAGTAGGAGCATGATCCGATATTCTGTATGGCTGAAAAATAACATAAGAACTAGGAAATTCAATAGTAAATGACAAGTTAGACATAACACGATCTATCTTTCTTAACATGCCCATGTTAGCTTTAGGTTTCTGATTCCATGTATAATGTAATCCCGTACTTTTAACATCCACCACCTCGATCTTTTGAACGCATTCCTTGAACTCTCTCATAGCAATATTGATATCAGAAAAGCCATAAAATGTGTCTTCAAGATTAAGAGCACATTAATCTTCATGGATTACCAAGGCTTAGATCAAGCAAATTATTGATGTATCTCCAGGTTATGCCATAATTCTCTACGATGAACATAGTAATTCACCGCATAAAGAAAAGAGCATAACACTACTGTCTGATCAGCCCTAAGAAAAGCTTGAGTATGTAAAACCTGACTTGTATAAGATATTACCAAAACATATACAAAATCCGCATGCCAACCAAGAATAATTCGCTAACCTTTAGTGCATTGGCTACCATTTGATGTCTACATCCAGTTAACACAAATCTTCTTACATACCACTTCGAGCTTACCAATATCTATGTGTGAGTCAAGAATAGTGCAAACATTCAAATTATTTTCGGAAATAACTTGACGAACCTCGTTTTGTTTAGGGGTGCGATTCAATCCCTTAATGTTTCGAGATGTGATACTAAACATTGGGAAACTCCTCGATAGGAGTGCTTGTCCCCACAGTCCATGTTGCATTATTTGTTTCTGTTCAGCTCAATCTTTATTGAGCTCGAACTAGGAAGCTCGGTCACTCTACGATGAGCTTCTGTCTTTAATTAGTTAGTTAATGTTGTAATCAGGATAATTTGGGAAATCGGGCTCGATAGTTATCTAATATTGTTATATGTTTGGGTTTTTAATCCCAAGCAAACCCGAGCCGGGTCCTAGTTATACTATCCCGCGCGTTTACCTTCAACGCAGACGGGGTTATATATATTTTTCTTCTTTAGAAAGTAAGATTGTTCATTATATCAAAAAATATCTTTTCTAATTTTCTTTATTTCTCTCTCATTTTTCTCTCTCTAAACATCACACCTCGTTCTCTTTTCTTGTATCGATTTTGTATGATATAATATGTTATGAAGTGTTAATGGATCATACAATTGGCATCAGAGCTACGTGTGGATTCTGTGGTTGATTATGGTGGTTAAAACAAGCTCAAATTCGTGGCTTATATTGTGACAAAAACCCACGGCTCAAAAAATTTTTTGGGGCTTATTTGTTGGTTAATCTTGTTCTCTACTTGTTCTACACATCAAATAGGCTAGGTTGTATCAATTTCGTGGGTTATACAAGCTTCTAGCTCGAATTATAAGCTTTAAAAGGTTAGTGTTCTTCGTGGTGGGTTGCTCAATATTGGACGATTTACAAAGAAATACGAGTTAAGGTGTGTTTAAACTTGATATACACACTTAATATTGTATGTTCTAGCCTTTGTTCGTGGTTAAAAAGCTCATTTAGTGAAAACTTGCAAAATTCGTACTTGCATTCTTCGTGGCGGTTTGACAGAAAAGGGACAAAATCCACGATTTTAAGGAAGTTGTCAGGCAGCGGTTTGACTAGGTCAACGGCGGGTTGCTAAAAACAGCGGGTTGCTAAAAACGGCGGGTTGCCAAAAACAGCGGTTTGCTAAAAACGGCGGGTTGCTAAAAACGGCGGGTTGCCAAAAACAGCGGTTTGCTAAAAACGGCGGGTTGCCAAAAATAGCGGTTTGCTAACGGCGGTTTGCTATCGGCGGGTTGCTAACGGCGGGTTGCTAACGGCGGGTTGCTAACGGCGAGTTGCTAACGGCGGGTTGCTAACGGCGAGTTGCTAACGGCGAGTTGCTAACGGCGAGTTGCTAACCAGCGAGTTGCTATACAGCGAGTTGCTACTTGGCAGCGGTTTGCTAAGAATTTTTTGTGTGAACAAAAGGGTTTCAGTAAAACAGCCATAACTTTTGATCCGTAACTCCGTTTTAGGCCCGTGACCTCTCAAATCGAAGAGAAAAACGAGACGGATCACGCTGTAACCACCCTTTGGCAGGTTAAGGATTTTTCAAGGCCCAAAAAGCTTGTTTTCAGTGATTTATTGACATTTTTAGCTTTTTCTCGAATTTTTGGCCGCTGATCTCCGATCAAATCATTCACGGTTTTCTCATTGATTATGTTAAATCCCGTATTCATTTATCGTTTAATCATAGACGTTGTAAATTCCCTAGTGAACCGTGAATTGAATCACAACAAACATCAATCACATCATTTCCACTTAGATTCCAACAAAATCTTTCACACTTCATAATTCATAAAACTAAATCATTCATCATGTCTACTCCAGTAAAAAATACATCTACACAGATAGCTCCAAATGCAATAACAATATAATGGCAGTGGTTCAATAATAGGCGTCCACCGAGCTTGGACCAGGAAGGATATCTCTAGTGGCATTCGCGTTTTCTACGATTACCTTGACCTAAAATCGATGGGTGAATATCTTGAGGAATGTGCCTCTTGGACGGTCCATATTTACCTACGAACGTACTCATTGCAAGCAGTTGAAGCAGAGCAGAGAACATTCTACCAGTAGCTGCACATGAAGAAAGTAGAGGACAATACACACATGACAGAGAGAACAAATCTTTCTTTTCAAGTGGAAAGGAAGCTATTTTCTTGATTCTGACTGGTATTGGGGATGGAAATTTAACTCAACTGTTGATGCATGTAACACAGATAAGGAGATTGTGGACAGCCATTAAAGGCTACAACAAGGGGGAATCGTTGAACGTTCAAGATGTGAGACAATCTATTGGGAATTTGGGGAAATTTACTTTCTAGAGATGGAGATCCATGGAGTTCTTATTACTCCCGATTTTATAAACTGATGAATGAGTTGGACAAGGGGACACAACTTGCAAGTTTCACAAATGCAATAGTGAATGTTCAATTTCTTCAACAACTTCAACCGGAATGGTCGAGATTTGTGACGGTTGTCAAGCAGAGAGAGGAAATAGACACAGTCTCATATCACAAGCTGTTTGACGTCCTGAAGCAGTTTCAAAACGAAGTTAATGATATCCGTTCTGAGAGATTAGCCAGAAGTGCAAATCCATTAGCACTTCTTGCGGCTGCTCAACCATATTCAGATAACTACTATCAGGCACCAAAACCTCAAAGATCGGAAAGCACCATCATCAAGCAATCTTCTTCCACACGACCAAGTGAGTCTACCAGAACACAAAAGGTAAGAGATCGCCAAACCAGTTTACTCCTCAATGTGAGTCCGTTTTGAGGAAGTCAGTGATCCAGAACACGCTCTCGGAGGGATATGGATATGAGAAATGAATTGGACCACTCCTTGCTAAGTACTTCAAGAAGTGTTACAAACCTACCAACAACAACCTTCGACCTTCTGCAAACTCCAGGAACAAGGGACTGAAGGTATACCACACCAAGGTTATTAACATACGACACATCGTCAGGCTAGTTTGGGAATCAAGGTCGATGACGTTGACTGGGGCTAGGGAACAGTGGCAGTCCAGGTAGTGAACAAAATGGGATACAGTGCTTTAACTGTAAGGGATTTGGACACTTATGCCAGGGAATGCAGGAAGCCAAGCGGCGGTTAAGACTACGCGTATCACAAGGAGAAGATGATGATGTGCAAACAAGCTGGAACCAGGTGTTCACTTCAAGCTGAGCAAGCTGATTGGCCTAGAAGACTCGGATGAAGAGGATTGATGAACATGAATTGGAAGCACATTACAGTTACATGGAAAGATTCAGGATCGTTCACTGAAGAATCCAGTTCTACTGGTCAGCCACTGGAACAGGTACAAAACCATGATGAAAATGATGTGTTTGCCAATGTGAGATGACATTCTGAGCAACCTGAATCCATTAACGACACATATGTTTTGGAGAAGGTTATAGCAAATGTCGCATTCCTGATTCATCAATATATTGTACTATATGATAATCAGGTTGATCGTGAAATGCGGCGGAATTAGTTGAATGTGTTGATGAGCGTTATTGCTGCGCTTGTAATTTAATTGCAAATTTAACTATTGATACTGAGGAAAACAAACGATTTTTAAAGGCAATTAAAGAATAAGCCAAACGGCCTCTTGACTCAAGAACTGAAGGAGTTGCGGCAAAAAAACTAACCTTGGATGAGTCTAGTAGGGCTTGGGGAGGCTACTAGCAGTCGGGGATAGTTCTCTGATTGCAACTTCAGACCAAACAGGACTGAGCTTAAGAAGTACACGACCCTTAATGACCGAACGAGTGATTATAAAATACTTCAAACAAAGTTAAATGAAACTTAGGACTTTTAGCTCGTTTAAGACATTGTCATTAATAAAGACATTGACATACAAGAGGGTTTAAAAACTAAAACCTATGAAATTTCAGTTGTCAATCAGAAACACGATGAGCTAGTCAAAAAGAGTCTGTTAACTAGGTCACAATTTGAAGGTCAACTCAAAGAGAAAAGTAAGGTTATTTCGGATTTAAAGGTTAAGGAAGGAAAAGACATTGACACGATGATTGAAATGGACAAACAAATAAAGTTTTTAAATGAAATTCTTTATAAACGCAATCAGTCAATTCAGACCATTCACATGTTAGCACCCAAATGCGCAACGTATAATGGTAGATCAACCTTTGCTAATCCAAAGTACCTCAAGATAGCTCAATCTGAAAAGCCTCGTTTGTATGAGATCCCATATGATACTTCTGATCCTGCAAACAGATTTTGCCCCAATGGGGAAGAGACAGTGACTCTTGAAAAGGAGAGTAGATCAAAATTGGATAAAGACAAAGTGAAACCATATGATTACACATATCAAAACAGTCTTTATGAAACTTTCAAACCACCATCCAAAACCTATCTTGATCAGTTGGAACGCGCTAAAGAAGTTAGGAAGACAATGTGGAGAAAAACGTTTGTTAGGACAAAACCAAACATTGCTAAAAACGTTGGCTTTCTACCCATGTCTAAATCCATTAGTAAAAGTAGACTACTTTATAACGAAATGACAAACAACTTCAATCATTTTAGAACAATTTGTCAACAAACTTGGTCTAATCATACTAATAGTGCATTTCCTAACCCAACTGCTAAGAGTATGGAAGTTTTGATCAAAACCTTATTAATGCCTCTTTCAGACAAAACTATACTGGACAGTCATTGTTTTGTTCATGAACTAAAAACAGAAATGCATGACGATTTGGAGTACGTTAAATCCCTTGAAAAGGAGATTGACGAACTTGAATCAGAAAAGGCTGATTTTTCAAACATATATGATCTACTTCTCGAAGAGTGTGTGTCTAAAGATGTTACATGTTCATATTTGCATTCTCTGTCTGATTTAAATGCTAATACTGAATTGCAATGCTTATATCTTCATAAAGTCAAAGAATGTGAATGTCTTGCACAAAAGCTTTCGAAACAAACTGAATCTGTTAACAAAGAAGTTCATAATAATTTGTTAAAAAGTTTTGCTAAACTTGAAAAACACTCGATTTCTCTTGAACTTTCTTTACAACATTGTAAAGAACAGATGAAAAACAACCCAGTTTGCAAAGAAAATGCTTCAAATGTATTTCGAAAAGAACGTGAACAATATCATGAAATACAAGATTTGAAAGCTCAAATGCAAGACAAGAACATGGTGATAAATGAGTTAAAGAAACTCATTCTGGTAACAAAAGGAAAGTCTGTGGAAACTCAGTTTAATAAACCATCTGTTGTTCGACAACCAAATGCTCAACGGATTCCAAAACCATCAGTTTTAGGAAAACCGACTCCTTTTTCAAATTCTCCTGAAATGAGAAGTTTTCAAACGAAACAGTCGGTTAATAAAACTAATGTGTCGGATGGTTTATTTAAACCAGTCACTCAACAGAGTTTGCCTCAGAATAGAAACCAAGCGATTCGAAACACAAATGTGCTTAAACCAGGAATGTTTAGAATTGCCTCCACCACAACACAAACTAGAACACCACAGTTGCCTCATGCTTCTAGGAATACTAATCCTCACATGTCTAAATCTTCAGGAGTAATTCACACTACTAGTGTTAGCAGACCACAGCTTAAGTGCTATCAAGTTAAAGATAAGGTCGTGCCAAACAATAGTCAAGTATCACACATGTCTAATTCTACAGGAGTAATTCCCACTACTAGTGTTAGCAGACCACAGCTTAAGAGCAATCAATTGGAAGATAAGGTCCTGCCAAACATAGTCAAGTGAATTTTAAAAGAAGAATTAGAAGACCATCATAGGATAGACCATCATAGGATTTCTAGTATTTCTAAGAAAACAAAGTCTGTAACTGCGTGTAATGACAGTTCAAATTCCAGAACTTCGAATGTGAATGCTGTTTGTGATGGATGTGGAAAATGTGTGTTTAATTCTAATCATGATGCTTGTGTTTCTAGATACTTAAATGACGTGAATGCTAGAACTAAGAAGCCTAATGTAGTGCCTATTAGTGCTAGTAAACCCAAGAGAAAAGCGAACAAATCTGTTGCAACACCCCATAAGAAAACAGTTGCATCAGATACCACTATTCAGAAATCCAAGAGTTACTATAAGAAGTTGTATGAGAATACAAATCAGGAATGGAAATGGTGGATAGCTAAGAGATGTCCATCAGGTTATACATGGACACAAAAGCCTCTTAGGACCAAAAAGATATGGATGCCTAAAATCAGGAAAGATGATGTATCATCAAATATTAGTCCCACTATAGACATTGTCTCTAGGATTACTAATGTTTTGAAGATATCAAACTTCATAGGATCCAATTTGTCCAATATTCCATCGTCCTCTAATTCTCTTGCAGATTGTACAACTCATCCTATTCATTGTTGACTCTGGATGCACAAAGCACATGACGGGCAATCTCAAGCTGCTGTGTAATTTTGTAGAGAAATTTCTGGGTACTGTTCATTTTGGAAATGATCAGTTTGCTCCAATTCTTGGTTATGGAGATCTGATTCAAGGGAATGTCATGATCAAACGGGTTTATTACGTCGAAGGCCTCAATCACAATCTTTTCTCGGTTGGTCAATTCTGTGATGCTGATTTGGAGGTTGCTTTCAGGAAATCTACTTGTTTTGTGAGAGATCTTCAGGGAAACGATTTACTAACTGGTAGTCGTGGATCTGATCTCTACACAATATCTCTTCAAGAAACAACTTCATCAACTCTAAAGTTTCATGGCTAAAGCTTCACCAACTCAAGCATGGTTATGGCATCGAAGGCTTTCTCATCTTAACTTCGATTACATCACCTTACTCTCAAAGAAAGAGGTTGTGAATGGCTTACCTAAGTTGAAATATGTAAAGGATCAACTTTGTTCATCTTGTGAAATGAGTAAAGCAAAAAGAAGTTCATTCAAGACAAAAGCAGTTCCTAGTTCCAAAGGAAGGCTAAATTTGCTTCACATGGACTTGTGTGGTCCAATGCGCGTTGCAAGCATAAATGAGAAGAAGTATATTCTGATGATTATTGATGACTATTCAAGATACACTTGGACTCTTTTTCTACGATCCAAGGATGAAACACCAGAAGTTCTCAAAGACTTTCTCACGATGATTCAATGCAATCTTCAAGCTCAAGTTATTACTGTCTGTACTGACAGAGGCACGGAGTTCTTGACAAGACACTCCATGCTTATTTCAAAGAAGAAGGCATTGAACATCAAACTTCCACTCCTCGAACTCCTGAACAAAACGGCGTTGTCGAAAGACGAAACCGTACACTTGTTGAGGCTGCTCGAACGATGCTTTCAGCTTCTAAGCTTCCATTATCATTCTGGGGTGAAGCAGTTGCAACCGCATGCTATACTCAGAACTGGTCAATCATCATATCGACTCATGGAAAGATGGCATATCACATCATAAATGACAGGAAACCTTTAATAAAACATCTTCACATCTTTGGTTGCATTTGTTACATAACTAGAGATGGGGAAAATCTGGATAAGATGAAAGAAAAAGGGGATCCATGTGTCATGGTGGGATATTCTACTCAGTCGAAGGGATATCGTGTTTACAACAAGAGAACACGCTTAATAGTTGAGTCCATTCATATCAAGTTTGATGAAATCAAAGAAATGATGTTTGAACACAGCAGTTCAAGCCTCGGTCATCAATGTCAAAAGACGTTTGATCACAGCAGATCAAGCCTCGGTCTTCATGGAAATGGCGTCTGCTGAAAATAACACTTCAGGCCCCGTTCCTCAATGTTCAAATGACGTTTGAACAACGCAGTTCAAGCCTCGTTCTTCATCAAATGACTTCTGATCATAACCGTTCAGAACTCGGAATTCACGACCACAGCAATGAACCGTCAAGTTCAAAGCTGGTTCCAAAAGTTGTTCCTCTAGCAGTCAAGACAGCTACATCACGACAAGAGTTGGAATTACTATTCCACCATCATATAGCAATGCTGAGGACAACAGGTAAATAAATACAAAATCAGAAAATCAGAAAATTTCCAAAAAGATTCTTCTCGACATGTCTCTTGGAATCGATAACATTTACGTGCTTAGAAATGTCGATTAACATTGACACGGGTGTGTAAATGAAGTTCGAGCGAGAGTTAAATGTGTATGTTCGCGCTCACGGTGAGTATTGTTGAACCAAAGAACATTAAGGAGGCAATGGCTGATTCTGCATGGATCGAAGCAATGCAGGATGAACTTCATCAGTTCGACAGACTAAAAGTCTGGGAACTAGTCGACAAACCATTTGGCAAGATGATTATAAAGCTACATGTGGTTATTGGAAGAACAAAAAGGATGAAGATACAGACTTTAATTCGCAACAAAGCATGACTAGTTGCTAAAGGTAATGCGCATGGAAGAGGGTATTATTTTCGAAGAATCATTTGCACTAGTGTCTCGCTTAGAAGCAGTTTGGATTTTCGTTGCCTACGCAGCTCACAAGTCTTTTCCAATCTATCAGGTCAACGTGAAAACGGTATTTCTTAATGGTCCACTGAAGAGGAGGGTTTATTGTGCTCATCCATAAGTTTCGTTTGATCAGATCATCCAGAAAAAGTCTATCATCTAAGGAAAGCTTTGTATGATTAAAGCAAGCTCCAAGAGCCTGTATGATGAACTTTCCTAACTTTTCTGATGTCCAAAGCTTTACTAAAGGTACAATTGGACCCAATGGTTATTCAAGATCAAATACGGGGGAGGATATTCTACTTGTGGCAGATTTACGTTGATGGACATAATTTTGGGTCTACAAACCCTAAAAATTCAAAAAGATTTGTGAAAAGTTAATGAACAGTAATTTGAAATGTCCTTAATTAGGGGAGATGAAGTTCTTTTTATGGACTACAGATCCACCAGTCCCCAAAAGGTATTTTTATCAATCAGGCCAAGTACGCTTTAGAAATTCTGAAAAAGGCAATAATATGGACATTGTCAGCTACCATTGGTACACCATGCTACTGAAACCCAAATTAGATGTAGATTTGATTGGATAACAACCGTAGACCAATCTGATTATCGTAGTAAGATCGAGTCACTCATGTACTTGACATCTATTAGACCAGACTTAGTGCAAGCAGTATGCTATTGTGCACGTTATCAAGCATGACCAACACAAAAGCACCTCAAGGAGGTTAAAAGAATCTTTAAATGCTAAAAGGTAACCATTAACATGGGACTCTGGTATCCAAAGGATTTTCTGGCTTTTGAACTAATAGCATTTTTAGACGCTGATCATATCGGATGCCTTGATACTCGAAAAGCACTTCTGGAGGGATACAGTTCCTTGGTGATAAGCTAGTAAGTTGGATGTTAAAGAAACAAAACTGCACTACAATGTCTTCAGCAGAGGCAGAGTACGTGGCGTTATCTGCAAGTTGTGCTCAAGTAATGTGGATGAGGACACAGCTTTAAGATTATGGCTTCAACTACAACAAAATACCGTTGTACTGCGACTCTCAGTCAGCATAGCAATATCATGCAACCCCGTACAACATTCGCAGAACAAAGCACATCCATACTCGGTAATCATTTCATAAAGGAAACAGTTGGAAATGGTATAAATTGAACTTATATTTTGTCAGAACTAACAGCCAATTAGCTGACTTGTTTTACGAAAGCCCATTCTTGAGGATCGGTTTAAGTATCTTGTCAGAAGGATTGTATTAGATGTTTTGACCCCCAGCTGATCTGGAGGTTCCACAAATGAGACTAGCTTGATATCATCCATCAAACACACCAAGTACATATTTTTGAGAAAAGCAAATACAAAAATATAAAACTTCAAAAGAAAATACAAAAATCAAAGAAAAACAGAAAATTCCAAAAAGATTCTTCTCGACATGTCCTCTCGGCATCGATAACATTTACTCTTAGAAATGTCGATTAACATTGACACGGGTGTGTAAATGAAGTTCGAGCGAGAATTGCAAATAGTTTCAAAACATGTCATTTCTAATTTTCTAGATGGCTTATGTGCAAATATCAGTACATAACCCGGACTTCAAATAAAGGAAGGTTTATAACTTATCCTCAGGGGAACGAGAAAATTAACGTTTCTCGGTCTTGAGCTGTTCTTACAAGACATTCAATGTTTTTGCCTCAAGAAAAAGTGATATTTTTTGTGTACTTTAGTTCGCTTACCCTTACCGTTAGAAAGAGAAGTCCTCTAACATCTGGTATGACAAAAAGTTGATACAATTTTAAGAATTCTTGATGACAATTCATAATCTTTCAAATTGTGTGTTCAACACTTCCAACCGTCACAAATCTTTTTCAAAAGACAACAATTTCTCCAATTGTCTAAAATTTGAGGGGGAAATTTTTTGAAAAACAAAGTATTTAATGTTTTTGATAACATATCAACAAGACAACGTCTTGGTGTAATCAAAACGATTGAAAATAAATAATATCAAAATGTCCAAACCATTCATGGCTGATAATATTTCTCCCCACAGAATTTTCAAGACATATTTTAATCACAGGTATTTTAAAAAAACTAAGTGTTTAATATATTAAAATAAGTGGTAGAAAAATATAATTAAAATATGATCTATTCGACTCAATGTGCTGAAAAGTAAGAAAAGGTTTTATGGTTCGATCTTATACCCAACAACATCTTAATTTCACGACGATTCTGAAGTCATAAGGTGGTTAGGTTAGGAATCAATCCTATGATCTAACCAAGAAACTCGGAGATCTACCAGGGATAAGTGCCAAAGTTAGAAATAGCAGTCCTTAGGTAAGATTGAGATGATGTATATGAGAAAATGCCGACTAAGATTGGAGCAACACTGGAGCAATCACAAACAAGGGTGGTAGTAAATGACGTCTTGTTACGCATTGAAGGCGTTGAAGAATGAAAAAGAAATGTATGATAAAGGGGTCTAAACAAAGAAGCCCTCCCACAGACTTAAGCAGACACCGGGTCATACATAATCAATCAGAAAATCACAAGATGATTGCTGGTATTGAAAAACGGACATCATGGACCCAGTGATGCAAGCACAACCCCTTTCCCAACCATTGTCGAGTTTCTCTTAAAAGAAACTTGTCTCAATTGTCACGGAGATACACACGTTATCTATTGACATCTCACTCTAAGATTGTTGATATTGAATAGGTGGCAGTCTGCTCCAGCCTTCGAGTACTAAAACCAAAATGCACTAATCAAGTCTAGAGCCCAGAGATCAATCTAAATCTCGTTAGGACACATTCCATTTCAAACACTTGTTGAACATCATTAAGTTCACAAGCTGTTAAAAAGAGTCCTGACGCATATCCATGTGATAATTGCCAGAATCCGAGTGATACTATAAGTATTCACAATGAAGATGGAAATCCTGCTTGAGTCAACCTCAAACAAGCTCTCGGTAGGTGACTTGCGAGATTCTATATGAATCAAACTTGTGACAACTGGATATCAATTTGGTCCAGTAAATGAATTGACGGTTGATGAATTTTGATAAAAGCTTAAAACTCCCGATGTGTTACAAAAACGCTTTTACAAGTAATACGTCGATTGATTTTCAAATCAATTTTCTCGATTATCACTAACGTAAACCTGCAGGTTAAAATGGTGGTGACAGTATCCCAATCAACCAAAGTCGATTCATTACCACATGTTCATGCTCATTCTACAAAGACAATCTATCATGAAAGCTCAAGATTTAAAGACAAAGACTTCCGCAAACTCTGATCTGAAGCTTTCAAGATGAGGCACAGTATGAGAATGTTGGTCAAAGACTCAAGATCGCAAGATGGCATAGACGTTAAAGACAATGTCAAAGGCTCAAAAGTAAAGATCGCAAAGCATGAAGGAACAAGCCTACAACAAAGAACAAAGAGAAAGACCAAGACCACATGAGCTTAACGACGAAAGCAATCTCATTGATCTCATGAAGGAGTGTCGTCAATGAACTCACTTCGGGGGAGATTGTTAGCCTTAAAATATTGAGTCGAACATGAAGTTCGTTCATTATGTATTTAAGTCTCTGTCAATAAATTAGTTAACATTGTAATAGAAATGTCTCGGGAATCGGGCTTAATAGTTAATCTAATATTGTATATGTTTCGGGTTTAATCCCAAGCAAAACCCGAGCCCGGGTCCTAGTCAAATATCCCGAACGTCACTTAATGTGTCAGGGTATATAAGTAACTTTTCCACCAAGGAAAAGTAAGTGGATTTCATTTTATAATATTTCATTTTCTCTTTTCTCTAATTCTCTCTCTACTCTCTTACTAGTTTCTCTCTCTAGAAATCAACTCTCTTTCTTTTTTCTTGATCGATTCGTGATTCGTTATATGAAGTAAAAGTGTTAATCGGGATCCTACATGATCTCAACACATATTTAATATATGCATTAATAAATAGCTTAACTAGAAATTACATGTTGCAAAAATTTAGTTCGTACGGGGTCATATATGTCCAATAACAACTTATAAATATACCAGTGCATATATGTTGTATAATATCAGTAACACCCAAATTGTAGACATCCCTGCAAGTGTCCGCATTTCCAACAGGTTGTCTTTTTCACAATATGGTATCTACGATTCCCGTATTCATTCTCCACATAGAAACTTATCTTTATTGGGTGTAAGTTTCTGTAAATTCTTATTTCGCATGCCAACTTTCTCCTATTAACATCACATGCTTTTGTATGTTAATATGGTAGGCGACAACCCCTTCAAAGGTAAGATGATATTTTGGCTAGATTAAGATGTACATAAATTAATATAGTGACCACATGATTTGGATGCAAATTGTTATTTGGAAGTTTTTGACACGCTATATTCTAGTGCGGATTTCAGGCAGAAGTAATGGAAGTCCCAGAAAACACGTTTATTTCCCAAAAAGGGGCTCAGAAATAATCAATGCTGGGCAAATGTAGAAATTCTAAAGAAACATAATCATGAACATCAATGGTCATTAGTCGAACACTTCATATGAAAGCTTTAGTGGTCCTAAAGAAACCTAACTGATGTATCATTGTCAGTTTCATGTCTGTCAATTTCCTACTGTTGTTCCCATATGTAATCCCCACTTTCATTACCATACGTAGGGCGCTATAATATGAAAACAGTAGTATAACGTGTCAAACGAATGTGGCAAGGGTTTTAAGATGTGATCAATCCAAATATTCTTAATTCTTTGAGTATGAATAAAATAATCTATATTATGTGCAATATAAACATAAAAAGGCGTATACCTAACGATGCTTGATTGGGTTTGTAAAACATATGTGCCTTATGAGTTATATTCACCATAGACATATGAAATCAGTAAGAGAATAGAGAAGGACCTTCTATCATTCCCATTCCCAAACATACCAAGAACTAATGTAAGGTGGTGGTTTTGTTGCCTTGGTCAGCAATAATGGCAGAAAGACTTAAATACGTACCTATTTAGCTGTAGCGCTTAGGGTTGTTAGAAGATCTAATTGGAGATGGGAAGCAAGCAAACTCCTGGTTGTTTGCTCATTTTGGTTCTAACTTTGGCTTAAGTGACCATCCCTAGCACATGTGGAGTTTTCAGCTTTTCTCTTGCTCTTAAACCTTCATTTAACAGGAGCATAAGAAACCACAAAAAGGAAACAAACTGCTGAATTAATGCAGAAGCTAGAAGTACCTATCTTTTTGCTTCTCAAGATATCTGTGCGATAGGTAGTCGTTGTTGTTGAGCCTGTCAATATGGTAAAAATACAGAATCCAATTACTAAAACATTTAATTAAATCATTCGTATTATTGAGAGACGAGCCTTTCATACCCGTGCGTTGCACCGGGCTTGTTTTTTGGGAAAAACTTAACTTTTAATTATGTGAAGCATTATATAATTTCATACATGTGCACTGCTCATAAGGTGTGCGTAGCTGTTTAATCGTTCACCTAATCCGTGATATATCTAGCCTATAAAGACATAAGATTCAAACACATAAGAAACATGTACGCATACATAAACTAATGTGCATCAAGGATGCTCGACTTATCAATGCTCTCATTGCTTTCTTGAAATTTCTCTTGACTACAATACATTACCTTGTGCTTCTTTGATAACTACCATCCCTACGAACCCACAACTGAAGTTGTTCCATATCACAAAAGTAGTTTCTTGCTGTCAAATTTTCTTTAGATAAAATTTACCTGCATCGTATAGTAGCACTTCATTTATTACTGTTTTAGATCATGTCGCATATTAAAACACTGCTCCCAAAGTTTTACCTAAGTTTATTGAATTAGAAAAGCTATAGTTCATATATAGTTTCATCAATCTTCCAATAAACACGATTGATGGTACAACATCTATAAATCTATAACCTTGCCATATCATCATAATTGATAAAAATCAGACAACATAATTTTCAAATCAATACATAATGAATATCCAAATTGACAGTGATGTTACCTTCCCGGCCTTCTCTTTCTCAGCCTCTTTCAACTTTTTCTTCTCCAACTGCTCTTTCTCCATTTTCTTCAGAACCCAACAATAACACATCAGGTTAACCCGCCATTGAAATAAAGATACACATATGATACTTCTACTTAGAAAACCCTTGCTATCAAAATCTTTATTTTCGACTTTTGTATTAATACAATATGGATCTTACCAACATGCATACTAAATAGCATATAGTGAATAACGTACCTTAACGATCCATTTTCGTGATAACGATATAATTACCAAACCAACATCACGTACAGAGGGTGTCCATTGGTGTTTCATTACCATGTCAGATTATGGAAGATTATTCTTGATTTCCTATAATAATAGAATACCACACAAAAACATATCATTACAGTAAAAAAACCTATTCAAAAACCATGATTGACAAAAAATATTACCTTTTCAACATCTTCTGGTCCTCTAATGTGTGAATACTTTTGTGATAAGTCAATGTTGTTTCTTAGTTTAAGCCATATGCTCAAGCATTTTGACCGCCATCAGAAGAAATACTAAATTTATACACCATATAGAAAAGAAAGTAAAAACGCAAGCAAAAGCAAAATAGCTATACCATTTCATATCACCCTGTCCTGGTTGACAGCTGACATAAACCACATGACTTTCGTCTTTTAATTTAGAGAAACTACGTTTTAGTGAGTCAGCAAATAGCTTTATGATTCTTCTTTAAGTATCTCTATCTCTTAGCTAGCTGTATTCCATCAGATAAACTGCCTTCTATTTGCGATGTAGATTCTGCTTTTATAGATGTAGAATATGCACGATTTGAGATGAATTTATCAGGTCTAATTAAATGACGTTTTTGTTACATAACTTGAAGAATTAAATAAACAACACTCCATCTTTATGTTGGGATTTAAAGCTTCTACACTTAGTACCGCTAATAGTTAGTACTACCAGTACATTGTTAGTACTGCCAGTTATAGTTAGTACTGTTAGTTGTATATTTCGTACTGTTAGTCATATATAGTTAGTACTGTGTAAGAACTCGAATTTAAGGTCACTACTATTTAATAATCTCATAATTAATTTATAAATTTTAAACAAGTTACTT
>BQNB010085092.1:0-28566 GCA_026074375.1 Tanacetum coccineum
AGTAGACGGCGGGTTCGTATAATTCGTTCATGCTTTAGGAAATAGTTATATAGATCATCACAAGTGTGACAAGGCAACAACACTAGGAGAAACAATCTAGGGAGTAATACATGATTAAATAAGCACAATCTTTTATCTTATTTTTATCACCGGTAGTTAGTTTATTGTTTAGTTTAAATAGCTAAAACCAAATCTCTCTCCAGTTATATGATTTACTTGCTTTCCATAAAATACAAAAATATAAAAAGAATCTTCCTTCAAACCTTAGAATTCTGTTAGACCGTGATCAAGCCTTCCCAACCTATTCCTCGAGTGAACGATAAACAACCCCGAGTCTTGCCCATACTACACTACAACGATTAGGTGCACTGCCTAGGGAGTTGTAAAACTTCTCGTGTAGATGTCCTATGACAATCGCACAAGTTTTTGGCGTCGCCGCCTGGGGAATAGTTAGGTTTTGATCATAGTTTAGCTTAGTTCTACTTGCTTAAATCCTTTTAACTAAGAATTTAATTTCCGTATATTAGCTTTCTTGTAGTCTATCTTTTCTTTGTGCTATTTGTTTCATAACTTATTCTCGTCAACCACCATGGGAGACGAGAATCCTATATGTACTCTAGGAGATTACTCCAAACCTAGCCACGAAGGCTATAGGAATACCATTGAGCTCCCCGTAGGGAACAACATGGTATCTCTGTGATTTGACACCATCCGGTTGGTGCAAAATAGATGTGCATTCCACGGACTTAGGTCTGAAGACCCGATACAACATCTTAAGGACTTTCTCAAAATTGTAGATTCCATTGACCTTAATGGTGATACAAGAAATACTACTCGTTTGCGTCTATTCCACTTTTCTCTTCATGACCAAGCTATCAATTGGCTTGATCGTCTACCCGTGGGATCCATCTCGACTTGGGATAATCTCACCACCCGTTTCCTCGTATAGTTTTTCCCTCCGGGAAGAACGGCTAAACTTCGAAATGATATCTTGATGTTCCAACAACGTCAAGATGAATCTCTCTACGACGCGTGGACTCGTTTCAAGGACTTACTCCAAAAAGTCCCTCATCATGGTCTTGATCTATGGCTTCAAGTTCAAATATTTTATGTTTATCTCGACTACACCACCCAGATGTCCATTGACTATGCAGCAGGCGGGAGACTTATAAAATTAAGGCCAGAAGTAGCATGGGAAACCATTGAGGATTTAGCCCATTACAAAGAAGAAGGATGGAACGACCCTACCATCTTAGAGGAAAGGAGCCTTGACTACAAAAATCTCGATATTGAGCAGTTACTTGGAGTCATGGAATACAAGGTTGACACACTCATGAAGGACGCGGTCTCGCTAATGGGAAGAATCGAAGACGTATTTAGAATGACAAACAACGAGATGTATCAACTACCCCCTGAACCGTCACGTCAAGAGGAATTCGAGCATATTGTGACTAACTTTATCCTCGATCAGGAAGAGAGGGTCAAATAACTCGAATAATATATGGAAGTAATTATGGGCGATTTCATGCAATTCTTTTCAAAGGTCACAAGGAGGTTAAAGGAAAAGATAATAGAAGAGGGGAGCAGGATGAGAAAGATTGAGAAGATAACAAGGTATCCTGAGAACGAGGATCCAAAACCCTCTAGCAATCTTAAATTCTTAGAACCCTCATAAAAAGCACTTCTTTCCATACCCCCGACTTCATCCTAGCAAAATCACTTTGTGTCAAACACGTCCGCACAATCTTCCCCAGTCCGCCTCTTGTAAAGGAAAGTACCTTTGGCTTCAAGCCTGGTACAATGAATAACCAAAACGTTA
Organism: Tanacetum coccineum; assembly: GCA_026074375.1. Lineage (NCBI taxonomy): Eukaryota > Viridiplantae > Streptophyta > Magnoliopsida > Asterales > Asteraceae > Tanacetum > Tanacetum coccineum. Next base: position 1,820 of record BQNB010085092.1, read on the forward strand.
AGTCCTGATATGATGTGGAAAATCCGAGCCCACAAATTAGATGACACTATAGGAATCCCGGTAGAGGTAGAACTTTTGGACCACATAAAACTAGAGAATTTAGGCTTGAATACTTATAGTCATGACCTATTTCTTAGTTCTAGAGAAATTCCTAGTTTTGATGAACCGGAGCCTCAACATTTACCCAATTTCTCACCCTTAGATGTAAATCTAGGAGACAAAAGAGGAACTGACCCACTCATCAAACCACATAGTCCGGATAGTTTTAGGATGAAGGTAGTAGATCCCTTGACCATTCACACACCACCTTCATCTCATGTGGCATCCTTCTGCCCCCTAAGGATATATCTTGCTATTATCACCCATGTTTAGATGACCCTAAGAGACATTATGGATTTAAACCGGGTTTATTAGGACGTAGTCGATCCCTAGGTGTTGATTTTTCGAAATTAATAATAGAAGATGATTGGGAATTAGAAACTAAAGAAGTTTCTTTTCTTAGAAGAGGACTTAATTCACCCATTAGGACAAAAGAAGTATAGAATGGCAGGATTCAAGAAACACACCATTTAGAGCATATAATTCAACACCCACCTTTTCAATATAAGGCTCTTTTTTACCACAATGGTGTGTGCCATTACTATCACCCACACTTGAACTCAAGTGTAGGGGAGCCCTCCCCTTTATCTGTTAAATAAGGGCAGAGTCAGGCTCGTGTCTCCAACAAAAACAAGCATTTCTTGGGAGGCAACCAAATTTTCTTTTCCCGCATATTAGGAGTGTCTTGTGTGTTTTAATTCTTTATAGCTTGTTTTATTATGTTTGAACTATCTTGTAATCATGCTTTGTTTGTCTTTAACCTCGTCTTAATTTCAATCAAAGGTATTTTGCAACAATAAGTGTAGGAGATTTTATCCGGCTTTTGAGCCATAATTCAAACATGTTAAATGGATTGTTTAGATTAATTCGCGTCAGTTTTGAGTCATATGATTGAATTGTTAAATCACAGGTTTTATGCAGCAATTTATACAGGAATTAACTTATGGAATCAAATGCAGGAAATTTTTCATCAAAAACAAAAATTTCATTCCCACAAACTTTGGAGACGGCGTCACGATTAACACGCGACGTCGTCACCACGACACCTGTGACGGGGTCACACCAACCCCGACGGCGTCAAACGCCTAGGACCAGAAAACTCAAAGTTTTTAATCATTTTTGGAAAACAAAACTTGCACAACATTTAATATATGTATTCTTTTGTATAAACCTGCAAAACCTAACGAGTTTAACAATTCTTTCATCCTATCTATCGAGTCGAACCCTAAATTCACATTTTATATTTGGAAAAACGCACATTTTATGCTTAGTGTAGTTTTCTTTATCTTTAATTACAGGTTATATTTGATGAGGAGAAGCTTGGAAGTTCTTAGGAAGTTTCATTAGATGATTCTCGAAGGACGATTTAACCAGTTATCGCATGTTTCTTCTCCATTATTGAGTAAACCAGGGGAGTACTAGTTTCTTTTCCCTTTATTCATTTTAACGGGTACTTCTAGAGGAAATTGGGGACAATGTTTAACTTAAGTGTAGGGGGAAATAAGCGTTAGAAAATATTCTTTCATTTGTCATTTGCTTTGTCTTTAAAAAAGATGGGTAATATATCGAAACATAGCATAAAAGGGTGATTTTTACCAAAGTTTAAATTTTTTTACGACACATACCAACAAAAACCGAGTATTACTAGCGTCCCATGGATAGGATTTTGTATGACTAGCACAAAAACCCTCAAAATTCCACCCCCACAATGTGAGGTTCGCCATTAGATATTATACCTTTAGCTTGTTCGAGTTAAGGATTTGAGCAATCATGTGTGTCTATTCCGTCATTACGGATGTGTATGCGTGATTTTGTCGCCTTTTCTGAAACATTGGTATCGGTTACTTTAGGATTATGAGAGTGTACCGATAGTATATTAAATTCCAGAACTTGTTATTGTGATGCATCCCGAGACCGTATAGTAAGTCTTAGGATTTGCTTGATAAGAGGCACTAGGATTAACCCATGTTTTAAACCTGTAATTGTTATGATGGTCACCTCAATCATATAACTATCCTACACCCTTGCCATGCACTCATTTTTAGTGCAGGATACCCCTAGTACAACCCTCTGAGCATATCCTTTTCATATTTCTTCTATTTATGTATTACGAAACGACCGAAAGGGAATTTCTAGGAATTCCTGAATAGACTATTCCGGAAGTATGTAGTAGTTTCACTTTGTCACCCTTAAACCAATCGTTCCACCCAAATCGCCTTAGCCTACCTTGTATGTACTCAATTTTAGTACATTATTGTGTTTAACCCAAGTTAATTATTTAAGTACACGGTTGCTAAGTCCTTATCATTGTAAATAGGGAAGAAAAGTTAAGTCAATACCTTTATACGTTTGTCAAACGATCGCCATGTTATTTTGATCCACCTCAATACGGGTCATTAGTTAGATTATAAATATCAAGCATGTAAAAGCTCAAGTGTAGGGGTACGTGTTATAAACCCCCATTTTGTATTATGTTATTAAAAAAAATGAGAAAAGAAAAAGAAAGAGATGTATGTAGAGTTGTGTAGAGTTTGTATATCTTCGTCCGAGTCTTGTCTTAGCAATCAAACCTGCGTGTATTCATATAAATAATTAGCTAACCCTTCCACTCCAAATTCACCCAATGCCACCTTAATGTATCCCAACCATTTCTATTTCCCTTATATGTTATCTTACACCTACACCCTACAGCCCTTTAAAAGACCTCTTAGATAGTAATGATTAATGCTTGCACCTAGCGGTGGAGGTTTGATCCTTTACCAAGCCTATGGTAATTTATATGTTATGACAAGTAATGAGTGTGATTTTCTATTTCCCCCATATGTTATAATTCATTATACACTTGAGTGAAAGAGAGAATCCCAAACACTTATGTGAGGTGCTAGTATATACTTTTCGTGCTTTTAATTACGAGGTCTAGAAGTCTAGAAGGTTGTGTCCTAAAATATGTTTAAAGAGTAGGTAAAATGACCCTCATATTGCTAATAATCTAGTCGAAAAACCCATTGCATTGAGACAAGCAAATCTCAAGTGTAGGGTTTTAAAATTTGATGAGGTTCATTTTAATATCACTTTTTTCGGGGCCGTTTAACCCCCTAAATCGTGCATTTATGCCCAAAATAGGTACTTAATCGTTCCTTTTCAGGTATTTCACATTTGGAAGGCATTTGGAAGATTTACACGTGACTTGGGCTCATTTGGAGAAGAAACGGACAAGACTACGGACCTACACCAACATCTCTCAAGAATTTCTCCTTAGAGGCTGGAGACAGCGTCACAGATTCAACGTGACGCCGTCACAACGAAGACCACGACGGCGTCACAGATTCCATGACGGCGTCAGAGAACACGACCCAGCCCATTATCTAGAATATTCTTTTTCACGACGGCGTCACGATTAAAACGCGACGCCGTTGGGTTCGGTTCCACTGAACTCATGCGAGCCCGCGCGACCTGCGGACACGAATGCAGCTCCGGTGGTTCACCTACGCGCCTAAAGTAGTTTTGATAAGTTCAAAATGGTTGAATGGATCAACAACTCGGCTGATTTATAGCACCCATATTGGCTGAGTCTAAGCTAGGGTTTAGCTATAAATTATAGCGCCTCTCATTCAGGTTTGAGATAAGAAAAACGAACTCCAAAAATTAACCATACGCAGCAGCAGTTATCATCGATCTTTGACCTCGATCCTTTCCGTAATCTTTCAGGTCAGTTTGTCTAGTCCGGCTGTACAACAGCTTTGGACGTTGTACCCTGGGAAACAGACGGCGAATCTGTTTTAAGGGAATCGTGTTAAACACGAGCCTCGTTCTTCATTCTTTTACTGCTTTATTTATCTGTTAATTCGTCCGATTCGTTTACTTGTTAATGTTAGTCAGTTTGCGCTATTAAAAGTATGCAGGTTTCCCTACAAAATCACCATCCAAACAAATCCCATATCACCAATTTCCCTAATTCACCCATATAACCAAGATCAAGAAATCAAGATTAGGGTTAGGGTTTAAGGATGGTGTTTTGGGAAGGATACGTGAGTGATGAAGTGATGGGTACATTTGCACCAATTGTTGTTTATTGGTTATATGCTGGTTTGTTTCAGTTGTTACCTCCTTTGGATAATTATAGGTTGCATACTAGGAAAGAAGAAGATGTTAAGAATGCCGTTCCGTTGGGGTCCGTTGTCAAAGGTGTTTTGGTTCAGCAGCTTGTGCGGGCTGTTGTTGCTCATCTCTTGTTTTTGGTAAGATTGTGTTTTTTTTATTTCAGTTAGTAGGTTTGATTGTTCGGTAAAAGCGTAAAGTTTGATGCTTTTTGAGGTTTGGAGATTGTTATTGAAGTTTATGAGTGACGTTAACTATAAAAGATTAGAAATTAATGTTCTTTTATGGGAAGAAATGAGCTATAACAGTTACCATAGTAAGTAGTGAGGAAACCCGAGCGTGGCATAACCGTTTACACGTGGACGATTGATGCTTTGTTTAGAGATTTGAAAATTTTGTTGCAAGACCTGAAAGTTTATGAGTGATAATGTGATACGTATTAAGTAGATAAGATTAAGATAGAAACTTTAGGTTGCTTGTATTTGTCGTGTTTACATGACCGGTATATGTAACGTGTGATGCTTTTTGAGGTTTAGAGATTGTTAATGAAGTATGGGAGTGATATTAACTATAAAAGACTAGAAATTGATGTTCTTTTTGTCGGGTTTGATTGTTAGGTTGAATCGTAAAGTTTGACGCTTTTTGAGGTTTTGAGATTGTAAATGAAGTTTAAATGCGATATTAAGATAGAAACTTTAGGTTGCCTGTATTTGTCGTGTTTAAATGACCGGTATATGTAACGTTTGATGCTTTGTCGGGTTTGATTGTTAGGTTGAATTGTGAAGTTTGACGCTTTTTTTTAGGTTTGGAGATTGTAAATGAAGTTTAAGTGCAATATTAAGATAGAAACTTTAGGTTGCCTGTATTTGTCGTGGATGACCGGTATATGTAACATTTGATGCTTTTTGAGGTTTAGGGATTGTTAACGAAATTTAGGAACGGTATTAGGTTAGTTTGAAAGATTAGATATGATGTTCTTATTTAGGAAGAACTTAATTATTATGATAGGAACTTTCGGTTGTTTGATACGTAGAGTTTGATGCTTTTTGAGGTTAAGAGATTGGTAATGAAGTATGGGAGTGATATTAACTATAAAAGATTAAGAATTAATTTTCTTTTATGGGAATAAATGAGTTATAACGATGAGTAGAGTAAGTGGCAAGGAAAGCCGAGCGCAGCTTAAGCGTTTTCTTGATAACGGATATAATGTATGAGAAAAGTGAATATGGGGCTGGCATCTAAGCTTACATGCAAAACCATTCAATATCACTAGAAATTACGTCATTTTGATTATTATTTTTCCAACATTTGAGTAGTGGAACAAATATATGTGTAGTGAAACGCTTTTTGATGGTGAATCAAATGAAACCATTGTTGAATCTACATCTCATTTTTTAGTTGATAGAAATACCCAACAATATAAAGTGAACCCAAATTTTGTGATGTTGTGATGCAATCTAGAGAAAACACTAATATTGTGAAATACATGATACAAATGAGGTAAATTTTGACGTTTTTCTTGTTAAAATAACTTAGTTTTTGAAAGTTTTGCATGTAAGCTTAGATGCAATACCACCCCATATTCACTTCCCCCGATGTATTACATGTTGCTGGCTCATAGTAACAGAAGTTTAGTGGTCCCGAGTTCCGACATCCCAGTTTACACGTGGACCATTGATGCTTTGTTCAGATATTCGGAAATTTTGTTGCTAGACTCGGAACATTTTTTTAATCTACTCATCTTGTATTGAAATGTTTTTGATTATTCAAGTGTCTAGCTTTTCCTCTTTTGTTTATTGCTCTCTTTCACGTCTTTGAATTTCACATATAGCTATATGATTAGATGTAGGGTGGTATTTACTTGCGTGCTAAATAGCTTCCAGGTTAAAATTGAGGTCCTTTAGAGATTATATATTGCTTCATTGCTTGCATAAATAGGCTATCATATATATAGGTTGTTCCCTTATATGTAAAAATGAAAGTAATTTGAGTAAAACGATGGTTTAAGAATATGAATGAAAACAACATATACGTAAAAGTCCGTTACTTGGAGGGAATATTTACTTGTAATATCTATTGCAATTATGCAAATAGCTTAAAAAGACAAAATAAATGTTATTTACTTCCTGTAAATAACTGTACCGATTTTTATATGACATATGTATCTAGAAGGAAACCAAGATTACAGGAACAAGTTTTGTTATTATCCTGTATCCAAAATGCACTAAATGAATGATCAAAGCTTTCCCCTGTTGCCTGTTCTACACGTAAAACATAAATGCACATATATCCTCTTTATTCTTTTGTTAAGTCACTTCTTGCGTGAAACAAGCTGCTATTTGAGAATAAGATCTGAACAAGTTACATGCGTAAAAATGCTCTCTTTGGACGTGTTACGTGGCATTTGTATGCTGTTATGCTAGATTGCTCATTTATCACAAGTTCATAAGTTATAACTCTTCTAATGGGAATATGTAAAAACTCGATCTTGGTGAATATTTCAAAAATTACCCAAAAAGATTATGCACCATTAATATTATCATCAAGCATACGGTATTTTTTTCCTTTTTCGAAGAGAGTAGAATCGTTGGGAGATATAATGTGCACTACTTCCCATGCTTATTCTAAAAGAAGTTGTCATGGACACAAATATGCTCTTTTTAGAATTCCCGTTAGTCTTCACATTAAAAAGATGATAATGTGTGATTTTAGCATTAATAGCTTAAAAGGCAAACCTTTTCTTATTAAAGTATGCATATTCATTGCTGTTATTTTCAGTCGATATGCTCACGTACAGAGAGACACACAGACTCACACACTTAAATACATACGTGAATACTTGTGTTTATATACTGCTCTATGGTCTTGAATGCTGCCATCTTGTTTCTGTCACAAAATTTATGCCGCAACTGAGGAAGTGTAATATGTGTTGTAATTGTTTTATGACGATCATTTGACATATTTTGTTCATCTCTGAAATCTATACAACTGCCTGTGTAGGTGACGTCAGAGACAGGCGTGGTCGGGACTGAAACTCAACCATCCATCCTCATTCAAATTGTGCAGGTCATCATTGCAATGTTCGTCATGGACACATGGCAATACTTTTTGCACCGCTACATGCACATAAACAAATTTCTTTATCGCCACATTCACTCCCAACATCACAGACTAGTTGTACCTTATGCAATCGGGGCCCTTTACAATCACCCACTTGAGGGTCTTCTACTTGACACAGTTGGCGGAGCCATATCCTTTCTCATATCAGGAATGACTGCAAGAACCGCCGTCATGTTCTTCTGTTTTGCTACCGTAAAAACTGTCGATGACCACTGTGGACTCTAGTTGCCAGGTAATCTGTTCCATATGTTATTGCAAAACAACACTGCTTATCATGACGTCCATCATCAACTCCATGTAGAGGTGCACAAATAAACCGGTTTTCGAACCGGAACCGGTTTGAACCCGAGGAACCGAACCGGTCAAAACCGGTTTTGACCGAACCGGTTCCGGTTCCTGGTCAAACCGCCGGTTTGAAACCGGTTCGACATTTTTGGGATTCCACCGGTTTGACTACCGGTTTTTGGAACCGGTTTGTCGAACCGGTTTTTGGAACCGGTTTGGAACCGAACCGATTTTTTTTGGATAAAAGTGGGTCCCGGGAATTTACTTTATCAGATTTTCTTATCCATATAGATTTTCTTGTGGATAACTGGATAGAATAGCAGATTTTCTTATTCTATAAATAAGGATGTTATATTACAACTATTATCACAACTATCAATCATTCATACAATCTTTCTTAAGAACAAAAAAAAAACATATCCACCTCAATGGCAAGTGAATCCGCCTCTGGCTCAGCTACTACCGGTGTTGGTTCATCAAGTGCACTGCAAATCCGTGAAATCGTACAAACCAGTCGAAACCAAGAAGTTTGGAAAGACTACAACATGTGCATTATGACCGACGGTCATAAAAAAGCACAATGCAAGTTCTGCTTTCATTTCTTTGCGGTTGGTTCCAATACGACGTTGAAGAATCATATTAGTCATCCTCATTGTGAAGTACTCAAGGCTCAGCAGAATCAGAACCCTGAAGCGGGGCAAACGACGATGGGCCGAGATGGGCAAGTTTTCATGTACAATCCGGATTATCTACGTGAACAATTTGCGGGTTTGGTGATTCAAAGAGGGTTACCATTTAACCACTTCGACAACGAACAGACAACGAGAGTGTTCCAGAACACTATGCAACCGCGCTACACTCATGTAAGTCGTTCTACCCTTAAACGTGATGCTATGAAATTATGGGTAGCGGCTAAACAAGCAACAATTGATGGTTTTGCTAACTTAAATACTATGGTCAACCTAACAACGGACATATGGTCCGCTTCTCATAATTTGCCCGGTTCTTACATGTGTGTTACCGCACATTGGATTGAACCTAGTTCTTGGCAAATGATGAAGCGGGTCATTTCGTTCGAAGAGTTTTCGTCTGAGCACACCGGTAAAAACTTGAAATATATGTTAGAAAAAGTCTTTGTCGTTTATGGTTTGAAAGATAAAATTTTGTCAATTACTTTGGACAATGCCAGCAACAACACATCGGCCATGAATAAACTAAGATTAAAATACAACCCACCAATGGGGGGTAGATTTTATCATAGTCGTTGTGTTGCACACATCATTAACTTGGTTGTGCAAGCTGGTTTAAAGGTCCCCATAGTTAATCAAATGAAAGAGGCTTTCAAACAAATGTTAAAAGATGTTTTCAAATCTGGTGAGAAAAACCGTAGACGGTATATTAAAATTTGTCACGATGCAGAAAAACCTTGTTATTCGCCAAATTGGGACATTGAAACACGATGGAACTCCACTTTTGAAATGTTCGAAAGTGGTTTGAAACAGCAAATAACGTTGAGTCATTTTCATGACATTTTGGTCAGCAAGAATGGTAGAAGGTTTAAAAAATTCCCGGATGAATATTGGGGACGTATTGAAATGTTAAACCCATTACTTGCGGTGTTTCAAAATGCTACGGTTGTTTTGTCGGGGGTTTACTACCCAACATCTCCATTGGTTTTGCAACAGATTTTTTTCATAAGTTGTAAATTATCTGATTTAGAACTTGAGGGGGGGGTGTTGTCAAGTATGGTTAAACCGATTAAGAGAAAACTTAGGAAGTATTTTGAAAACATGCCACCAATAATTACTTGTGCAGCCGCTTTAAATCCATGTTTTAATGTATCTGGGGTAGACTATTTGATTGAAAATATAAGTAGGGACTTGGAGTTTGCCGATGATGGGTTTGCAACTAGGTCCGTAGATTATTTTCATGAATCTTTCCAAGGATTGTATAATATGTATTATACGAAATATGGTAGTCACCAGACTCAATCAACAACTGCTGAGGGTTCTTCATCCCAAAAGAGTCGTGATCCTTTATCTCGTATGGTACACGGTTTAACCCAACATAAACAAAAGAAGGCAAGGGGTGATCCTATAATGTCCTCTGAGTATGAGCAATATATCAAAACAGATTTTGTGAGAGGACTTCAGCCCAAGGACTATGAATCTTATGATGTATTGGGGTTTTGGAAAACAAAGGAAAATCAGTTTCCTGTTCTATCCCGCATGGCCCTGGATATATTAAGTGTCCAAGCTTCTTCGGTAGCATCTGAATCAGCATTTTCAACAAGTGGTAGGATTTTGTCAATCCGAAGAACAAGACTAACTGCAGAGTCTTTAGAGATGTGTATGTGTTTAAAGGACCACTTAGACGCTCATGAGCGTAGACAGCACACAACTCCACTTGAACTGCCCTTGGACGTTGAAGAAGGTGTCTTTAATGACGAGGTGCAAATGAATGAAGCCACTCAACTAACCGATCAAGAAATTGCGTTAGATGCTAGTAGCGACGGCTCTTTTGAAGAACCACCTCGTGATTATATGTTGAGCAGCGGGGCAGAAGATGACGAAACCCAAGATGGAGCTGGAGGGTCTATGTCACACGGACACGGACAATACACATACTACTAGTTTTATTTTGTATTTCGTTTATGTTGTATTTCCTATATGTTGTATTTCCTATATGTTTAAAAAATAAACAGCAACCGTTCTTGTCATCACGACTTCTTTGTATTTCGTTTATGTTGTATTTCCTATATGTTAAAAAAAAAAAAAAAAAAAAAAAAAACCAAAACTGACCAAACCGGTTTTACAGGTTAACCGGAACCGAACCGGTTCCAAACCGGTTCAGGTTCGTGCCGAACTGGTTTCGGCTTCCTGTTGACTGAAACTGGTTCCTGTTTGACTCAAACCGAACCGAACTGGTTAACTGATTTGCGCACCTCTACCGGTGATTGTGAAAAATAGCTTGTCAAAAAGTAGTTTTTTTCTTTTCTTTTGGTAACCGGTGTATCCGACTTTTTGACTAATTAATTTATGAGATGGGTACCCCTATTGGTACCCTTGGCCCACTAAATAGTGCCAAAAGGTACAAAGATTTTTCTTGTATCCTTTTTTTTACAATGTAACGCAGTTTTTTATCAGTTTATGTTCCGTAATTTTTGACAGTTTCATACTTTTGACCTGTTAAACTTTATATTTTTCGTTCCGTTTTTTTAGTGTCACAGTTTTATAACATATACAAAATTAAAAAAAAATACAAAAATAAAAAAATAAAAAAATAAAAACCGCAAAAAACCCAGGGGGTACAAATGATGTTTCATGAGGTACATATAACATAAGCCTTATTATGAGCCGATCGACGCACTGATTCAAATAGGTTAAAGTCAAAAAGTGAGCACATGAGTGATAGCCATAAGTTCACAAAAAATATTTAACTTTTTTTAAAAAAATTTCAAAATACAAGCTAACACAAATACTACCATTAAATATCGAGTAAACTTCAACAAACTCAAATTGTCTTATTAAAGGGTGTGTGAGATTGCTTATTTTTATGTTTATTTATTATATATTTTTTTATAATTTTTTTTTTCAAACAATTTCTGCTTATATGATTTTTTTTTAAGTAGAATAGCAATTATTCGTAAGCAGGTAACAAATAATCTATTTCGTATTTTTTATTTCAAATTTAATTTGAAAAACCTTTTATTCTCATATTAAATTGAAAACCTTTTATGAAAAGATTAATTAAAAATGTAGAAGAAAAAAATATTTTTACGATATATTTGCATCATTTAAAAAGAAGAAAATCTAAAGATTAGCTCCAAAAGCTCTTATTTCTAAGCAACTTATGAATAATTAATTTCTAAATGAAAGTATAAGCGAAAAATTAATCAAATCCATCTCAATTTTTTCATCTTTTGGATCTAAATCAATTGTTTTTCAATTTGGATCATGATTTGTTTAAGGTTGTTGTTCTAAATCAATTGTTTTTCAATTTTTTCACCTTCTCAAACCCTAATTGATTTTCCAAGCCCTAATTTTTCATCGATTTTTGATCCTTTTTTTAATCTTTTCTTTTAAACCCTATTTTTAAAACCCTAATCTTTCTGTTCGAGATTTGCTTTTATAACTCCGCTGTTTGTTCTCATCTGCTATGGGGATGTATCGATCAAAGGAAGATGAGTTAGCTAAACTTTCTTCATCTATTTTTGTCACAAAATTTCCGGATAAGTTTTCTGCTAAGGAGCTATGGACGGTATGTAAACAATATGGAACTGTGGTTGATGCTTTTATTCCTGATAGGAGGTCCAAAGCTAGTAAAAGGTTTGGCTTTGTTCGCTTTATTAAGATCTTTGATGTTGATCGTTTGGTTAACAATCTTTGTACTATTTGGGTTGGGCGTTTTAAAATTCATGCTAATATTGCGAGATTTCAAAGACCTCCGTTGAATAAAAATAACTCGCAATCGTCACATAATAAGGGTGATCAAAGTGCTCCTAAGGATTTTTATAAGGAGAGTGGGGAGAATGTGAACTCTAAATCTTATGCACATGTCGTTAATGTTGGACCTCATCAGTTTCATAAGAAGGAGGATTCATCGGCGATTGTGCTTGATGAAACAATGCTAATAAGACGGATTATCTTTAGCTTTGTTGGGTAAGAGTCAAGGACTTCACTTCTTTAACAAATTTGAACTTGTGATTAGCTAATGAAGGGTTTGTTAATGTCAAACTCAAATATATGGTGAGGTTTTTTGGGTGATTAATTTTAATCACTTTCAGAGGTGCAAAGAGACGTTTAGGTCGAAGGTGGGCATAGGTTACATGGTTTGCTCAGTTACTTCAAGCATACCATTCTTTCCTTGTTGAAGAAAGAGTTAACGTGTATTGATTCGAGGTATACACACTTAAAAGTATGGTCAAAACCCTTCTCTCGTATTACTTCTAAGTGGGGGGAATTGCTAGATTTTGATGAACAGGAAGATGGTTACCTTTATATAAAAATTTTGTATGGAAAACGACTTTAGTTGAGAAATATTTAGAATCGTATTAAAAAGTCATTATCGAAGGAAAACATTTTGGATACGGCTAAAGAAGTATCTGGTTGTAAGCCTGATTTTGAAGAAGACATTGATCAGAAAGTAAGTCAGATTAACAGATCTGAGTAACGAAGGTTCATTTTGATGAAAATGGAGGATTGCGTTACCCACATGTGTAAAGGAGAGAGTGATCTTGAAGAGTTGGCTCGAGAACAATCTTTTGCTAAAGAGCAAGCATCGGGTAGAGTTGAATTAGAAGGTTGTAATAGTGTACAGAAGGAAACTCGATTCGAAGAACCCTTTCAATATCTATATTTACTTGAAAAAAAAGAGGTGCCTACTATTGACATTCCGGTTAGGATTATGAAAATCCATATAAAAGACTCGGTCACCCCGTGTTATTTCCTAAGCATAGATTATGCGACGTTAGTTCTTATTTTTAATCCGTTTATTTACCGTACGACTTATGTGTTGGGCCGGTCTTTTACCCACATTTTTTAGCCCCACTCCAATGGCCCATTTAGAGGGCACAATCTCTTCTAAAAATACCCTTCCATCCAATGGGAAGGGGTGGATGTTCATTTTATCCACAAACACACACAAGCTGTTTTCTCATCTCAAACTCCCATTTTCCTCTCCAAGACAATTTGACCAAACATTAATCCTAGGCTTGTGTTATGATATCCAATATACTATAATTGGTATCAGAGCCCATGGGATGAATAGGTAGATTGTGTGTGCGTTTTCTTGGTTAGTTTAGATCAAAAGTTTGGTTTTTGAAGGTTTATGGTCTTATTCTTGACACTCTTTGATTCACAACGTTTGTGATGTTAAAGTTTAATGTGTTTTCTATAGTTGTTATAGCCTTCTAGGATCAAGTTGTGAAAAGAAAGAAAACCAAGCAAAACGTCAAAAGGGTGATTTTAGTGTTTTTTAGGTTGAAAAAGTTCGTATTTATCGTCGCTGGCTGCGTTTTGCCTTTCTGAGACATTCTTCATTGCGTTTTGCCTCAAAAAGTACACTGCGTTTTGTTGTTTTGGTAAAAGACAACTGTACTGCGTTTTGTCTTATTATAGGTTGCGTTTTGCTCTTGCGTTTTGGTTATTGAAGACATGCGTTTGGATTCTAGGCGTTATGCCTTAAAGATTGTTGCTTTTGCCTCAAGACCACTTGCGTTTTGCCTCAAGACCACTGCAGTTTTGCTTTAAGAGAACCATCACTAGAGCGTTTGCATCAAGATTTGTTGCGTTTTGCTTCTAGACCATCATACATCGTTTTGCTTCAAGAACCACACTCCTTAATGCGGTTTTGCTTCAACATTTGGTTGCGTTTTGCTTGAAGACCATATTACGTTTTGATAAGAAGTTACTCTGGCAAAATTTCATTCTTCACTGCGTTTTGTCTAGGCTTCTTCACTGCGTTTTGCCTAAGTTTCATTAACTTCATTACGTTAATTTATTTTAACCAAACCAAATCACAATCAAACAACATATCACCTAATCAAACAAACAATCATCACTTTAACAGTATAATCACTAATCATATGATACCGATCCAAAGTTTATCAAAAACACAATTAATCAAACCATGTCTAGTAATTCAGATGATATTCAAGCGGCCAGTTTCGATACCCGCCCTCTTATGCTCGATAGGACTGATTACGAATCATGGTCACAACACGAATCCGGATTGTACATTAGGAGAAAGGAAATGATTGCAAATTCTTTATTCGATTGATCAAGACCATTCGAGCTGGAACCACAAATGGATGCCCTTGGACTACCCTGAGGAGGTGTCCTTCTTGGACCGAGAAAGGCCTCATACCTATTAGAACCTCAGTGGTACGTAGAAGAACGATACGATGCAGATTTCCGCGCCACAAATTATTGTTGCTTCAAGGACTTCCCAAAGATATCTCTACAAGCTCATCAATCACAACCATTGAACAAAAGAGAAATTTAGGAACAAAACGTCAAAATGCTTCTGGATGGTTCTGAACTCACAAAAGAAGATAGAGAATCTTAGTTGTACGATGAGTTTAAGCGATTCAAGATGCTTCCAGGTGAAAATATCAATGAGTACTATGTTCGCTTTCACAAGCTGGTCAATGACATGAGGAATATCATAATGACAATGCTAAACATTCAACAGAAGCTCCAAGTTTCGGAGAACATATGTCACCTGAATGGGAATAAGGTTCAAGACAGCCGTTAAACTCAACAAAGGTCTGAAAAAGACAAATCAACGAAACAACTTATGCAAACTTAAAAAAACTTGAGAAGCATGCTGAGCACAGATTAGACTGATTATAGAGAGAATCACTCCTTATATGAATGAAAAATTTTTTTTCACATGCATTTGTGTCACGTCCAACAACATGCCCAATCATCACATGTCCAGTCTCATCAATATCCCTCTTCATCATCAACAAACCCCTCAATCTCCTAACAATACCCACAATTCCATGAAGACAGTCACAAATTGACTCCGATACACTCAAGAACTGCTATAACACTACTTGACAACCTCACCAAATCAAAGTGCGCAGCCTACCCAATCCTTCAAGCAACTGCTTCCTCATACCAACAATCAACTTGAACCTCAACCTAACACCACGGAATCAAGCAACTATTACAAGATGGTCGGGAAGGAGTTCAGAATTTTCAAGTCGTACAGAATCAGAGATCAGAGGTATTTGTGGCCTCGGGAAATGGTAACATGCAAGAAATGGGGGTGCACAGATAGAGCAGGGAATGCCAATGCAGGTCAAGGGAAAGTCGGTCCAAGTGTTTATAATTGTAAATAGAGTTGGACAATTGCAAGAAACTGAACTCAGCCAAGCGTCCACCGAAGAATTCTGATTATTTCAAGGAACAGATGCTGCTGATGCAAGCACAAGAGAATGTGCAGTTTTTGGATGAAAGAGGAACTACTCTTGTCAGTGCTTGAACAGGGCCACACCTTTGATGCAGATTGGATAATCAATATCCCGATCAGAGACTTAGCTCTGAATGTGGACAAACGCATTCCAGTCATATGAATGTGACGCTTTTGATACAGATGTTGATGATGAACCGACTGCTCAGTCAATATTCATGGCCAATTTGTCCTTGAGGTCGATGTCACGCAAATCCACAAGCAATGTCCTATCCAAGGCTCAATCTTATCTGAGGTACATATTCCAAGAAAATGCTAATTGATCATAGAATCTCTAATCAAGCCGAAACATGATGGTTCATAATAAAGTACAACCATCAGATGTTATTGACATAACTAGTGTCCATATGGGTAACAGTAATGTTACTCCATATGAACAATATTTGTCGGACAATGACATTTTTGGTGTACTAAGTTGTGCATCTTCCTCCTAAATAAGTGTATCTTATCTGCCTTTAATGATGCGTTCGCTCTTCATGACCCAATAGAAACTAAACTTAAGATCTACAAGGAACAGGTTGCCACCTATGAACAACGTGCTAAGTTTGAACTGATTGAACGTGAACAGCGAATGGATGATCAAATGCATATGCTTATTCCAAAATCTGAAATAAAGATGGAAGAAAATCTTAAAAGGAACTTCATTCCATTCAAGTTACAACTTAAGTTAACTATGGAAAACCATAAGATAATTGGAAGAAACTTGATACGACTTTGTGAAACAAGAGTTGTAAACAGAAAGAGCAAAATTCCTTACTGTATTTTCCAATTGAAACACCTTAAGGATAAACATGAGATTAACTTCACTCACAAGATCAATCTATTTAAAACTTACCATGATGATGTTAAATCCTACTCAGGTGTATGCTCAAAAGACTAAAACTGCACTAGGTGCCCAGAACCCTTTTTACCTCAGACAGGCCAAAAAGGCCCAACCGGCATTATATGATGGTGATGAACTTCTTAAGCCTCATCATGTGCCAGTAATTGTATCAACGTCTGAGGAAGAATTAGAGTTAGCTGAAGCTACTAGGAATAAACTACATGTGAAAATGAATGACTCCTGGTCTTGTGTGGAAAAAGAGGTTAACCATTACGCCCCCTAACTACTCAAAAGAAAATTTCATGGCCAACATTCACCCCCCAGACCGAACAGACACCTGTAGCATTAATTTTGGTCCTTAGATCTAGCAAAAAGAAAGGCCGAAGAGCTAAAGGCCAATGCAACACCCCTACCTGTCCTACCACCTGCGACTGTGTATCCTCCCAATACACCGGTCCATCTGGTCCCGAGAACGCTTCCAACTACAAGTCAAGTAAATATTGGTCTGTATGTAATTACTCAACTATTTTGGGATTTTGAGAAAACTTGTAAAAAGCGTATCACACCAACCGGCATAACTGAAGGGGAAAGGGGTTTTGAACAAACAAAACGGTGTTACTTAACCGAAGTAATTCCATTTTTCAATCTTCTCAAAGAACATTTTGAAGGAATTCAAAAATCTCTAGTCACTGAAGTTAGGGCAATGAAAGCCGTTTTTGAAAATTTGGAAGCCGAAGTGGACCAGAATGAGACAGACTTACGGAGTGGTGAGATTGAACGGAAAAACCTTCTCATCACCATGAGAACTTAGTGCGAATGTTTGTCCAAAGATGTGTTTTATACTGTGAAACAGATTTTTGTACTAATGCTTTCTAATTTTCTGACCATGCATGAGCGTCACTACGCTCAAAAACCGTAAGCCGATCTTGAATCTGAAAATTTTAATCTGAGAAACAAGATTCAAAATGATGATCACGACTCAATGATAAAACATTTCTCCAAACTTGAAGTTGAACACTTCAACTTACAATTAAAGTATCAAAATCTCAAAGAACGTTTTGGAAACAAAAAACCAGTGACATCTTCGGATGCTCCTTCATTTGATTCACTGTTTGTAATTGAAACTAAATGAACCAGATTTCAAGAGTCGAGGCAATACGATTCGTGAATTAAAGGAGAAAATCTCTCGCTTAACAAAGAAGAATAGTGATGCAGATCCCATTTTTGACCTTAAGGCTTTAGTTTCTCAGAACAAGGATTTAACTGCAAAGCTCAATGCCCTTCACGATCTCAATGAATGCTTTAGGGCAGAAAATGCAAAAGTTAAACAACATTATAAGGAGTTGTATGATTCAATTAAAATAACGCGTGCCAAAACCACTGACCAGAACAACTCTTTGTTATCTGAAAATTTGAAACACCTTAAGGATCAACTTAAAGAGAATTCCAAATGTGTCACTATACCTGATTGTGAACCTAAGGTGTTGACTCCGAGTAGATATCCTATAGATGTTGAACCAATTCCCCCTAGACTCAAGAAGAATCGGGAAGTGCATCTACACTATATCGAACGCCTTAAGGAAAATGTAGAAACCCTTCGTGAAATAGTAGAGGATGCTAAGGTAGAAAGACCATTGGATACCTCTCTTGCATCTGCTTGCCGTTACACTCAACACTCTCAGGAGCTGTTAGAATATGTAATAGGCACGTGTCCTAAAGACTTTGGCCCTCGCAATAAACAAAATGCCTCTACCAATTCACTTAGGAAAAAGGGAGTTACTTTTGTTGAACCACATGAAACCTCGACTCATAACACACCACCACAAGTTGAGTCCCATAAATAAATTCGACTACATTCCTGGAATTCCTCTACAAATAAAAAGTGCATCAGCAGCTAGCAGGTCCAAGCTAGGAGCAATACAAAGAAAGATAGGACCTACCAACCAAAAGAGCTTGAAACAAGTAGAAGCCCATTCAGGATGAATATGACTAATGAAGACCATAAGAATCATGTTGATTTAGTATTAGCTATAAGCTTATTTGATAATTAATTCGAATTCTAATACTTCTTGCAAAACTTGTAACAAATGCTTAATTTCTGTTAATCATGATCAATGTGTTGTGCGTTCTGAAATGTGTGTGAAACAATCCTCTGCCACTAAAGTTGGCGTTGGGGGTGGGTTTAAGCAAGTTAAGCATGTTTTGGAAGGCCACAGTGAAATTGTTTACCACCATCGGCCACAGCTGGCGACCGCTCTGGTCAGAAAATTACTTAGGAATCAGTGGACCTTTAACAAGGAATACTCTACCTAAAGGTCTTGCTACAAAGACAATGGAACCCACTTGGTCGTCTTCACCCGTTATGAAGACAGTGCCCTTTAAGTTAGGTCTCACTGCCTCTCGAGAGTGACTGTTTGCCAGCTGATCCACAGGAAACTATTGCCCCTGTTGCGTATAATCTTGCGTGCACTAACCAACCGGACCCCAATTGCAATTGGGGATCCAATGTATCCAAATCTCCATTTTCGCCTTTGTTCATAATGCATTCGTACAGATCGTTACACTGTATTTGGACACGGCTTCTTAAAATATATGACTGTGAGGATCGCTCACGCTTAGGAATTTCCGTTAAAAAGTTTATGTTACTGTTCGATTCGGAAACGACCTATTTTGGTGCAATTAATGGGATATGTTAATAAGTCATCGGTGACAGTTGTAATTTCCAGGGTAAACTATGTAGAAGGGACTTGGACACAACCATTTCTTCTATCGCTTAATTTAATGAATCAGATCTTTAAGTGCCTTCAGAAAGCACACATTCCTGTCCGAGACTTAGATGGTGTCGACCTTATTAAAGGAAGTCGTGGCATGAACTTATACACCATTTCTGTTGAAGATATGATAAGGTCCTCTCCCATTTGCTTACTGTCTAGAGCCTCCAAGAACAAATCCTGGTTATGGCATCGCCGCCTGAATCACTTAAACTTTGGCACCCTCAATGATCTTGCTCGTAAAGATCTTGTTAGAGGCTTACCTCGGTTGAAGTTTGAAAAGGATCATTTGTGTTCTGCATGCCAACTTAGAAAGAGCAGGAAAGCTACCCACAAACCCAAGACGATTAACACTATTATGGAAGTTTTACACACCCTTCACATGGATTTATGCGGACTGTTGAGAGTGCAGAGTATAAACGGGAAGAAATACATTTTGGTAATAGTTGATGACTACTCCAGGTTTACATGGGTGAAGTTTTTGAGAACCAAGGATGAGACTCCTGCTTTTGTAATCAACCTGTTAAAACAACTTCAAGTTGGTCTCAACAAAACTGCCAGGTTCGTGCGGACTGATAATGGTACCGAATTTGTGAATAAAGCCTTAACTGATTACTATGAAAGCGTCGGCATTACCCAAGAGAAGACCATTCTGAGAACTCCTCAGCAGAATGGCATTGTTGAACGAAGGAATCGCACTCTTATTGAAGCTTCTCGGACAATGCTGATATTCTCTAAGGCTCCTTTGTTTCTTTGGGCAGAAGCTGTGGCTACTGCCTGTTACACCCAAAACCGATCCATTATACATACTCTTCACAACAAAACCCCATATGAACTAGTGCATGACAAGAAATCGGATCTCTCTTTCCTACGTATATTTGGGGCTCTCTCCTACCCAACAAACGACAGCGAAGATCTTGGCAAATTAACGCAACCTGGGGTAATATGTCAAGTCTTAGTGTGATGGTTTATGTTTCAAAACTTCATAAAGTTTAACGTATTACTTTCATTTAATCATGGAAACTATTCACAGTACAATCGCTGAGCTGACTGAGCAACGGCTCCTGGTAGCTACACCAGTCCAGGACCCGCACCTAACCTTTTGATGCCTGGACCTATCAGTTCAAGGCTCGTACCCAATCCTCCTCCTGCAGCTCCTTATGTACCTCCTACCAATAAGGAACTAGAGATTTTGTTCCCAGCCTATGTTTGATGAATATTTTGAGTTCTTCCACGTTGATCGTCTGGTACCCCCTGCTCCTGCACCTCAAGCTCCAGTCAACCCTACCGGTCCATCAGTATCCATCCCCATTGATCAAGAGGTACCATCGGGAAGTCATTCACCATCATCTTCGGGTCATCAATCCTCTTCAGTACATCAAGGTATTGTAGCTGAGCATTCGTTTGAAGTAAATCCTTTTGCTGCGGCTGATCCTGAACCATTTGTTAATGTGTCCGCCCTAGATCATAACTCTGAAGCATCATCTTCTGGGGTAATCGCGAGAACTAAATCCAACCAAAATTACTCAGCCTATGAACACCTCCCGAAAATGACCACCTCTCAATCCTATTGATAATATTATTGGGAACCCCTCTCGACCGGTATCCACTCGAAGAAGCTTGCTACAGATGCTTTGTGGTGCTTCTATCAATTCATTACTGTCCAAGAGTCAGACCGAAAAACTTCAAATATGCCTGTTACTGAAGCTGTTGGTTAAGCCATGCAAGATGAAATCCATGAATTTTATCGACTAGGACGTATGGAAAAATTAAAATGCCACCTCCATAATGATTGTGCAATATTATTGCTCTCAAGTGGATTTATAAGGTGAAACTTGACGAGTATGGTGACGAGTTGAAAAACAAGGCCCGTCTTGTAGCGAAAGGATATCGTCAAGAAGAAGGTCTTGATTTTGAAGAATCCTTCGCCCCGGTCTCCAGACTTAAGCTATCAGAAATATTACTTGCCAATGCTGCCAGCAAAAACAGACATGACAGTTTATCAAATGAAACATGCAAACTCATCTTAAATGGCGAACTAGAGAAGTAGTCTAAGTTAGCTAACCTTAAAGGCTTCGTTGACCCTGTCGGTACACATCATGTCCTACCGTCTGAAGAAAGCTCTTTACGCGGTTAATAGCAGGGCACCCCCGGGAGTGGTAACACTTGTCGAAGTTTCCTTCTGGCACATTAGGAGGATCTCTAAGGGTGTAGTCGATTCACCAACCCTTTTCATGTCGGGAAAACAGGCAAACATACATCTTCATGTTCCAATATATGTTGATGTATATATATTTGCCTCGACCCGATCCCACAGACTGGACCGTTTTTCCTAACTAAATTAGCCTCTAAATTTCAAATGTCGATGATGGGTCAAATATCCTTTTTCTTAGGCTTTACAAATTTCTCAGAATCCTAAAGGCATTTTCATAAATCAATCTAAATACGCTAATGAGATTTTAAAGAAATTTGATCTTCATAAAAGTAACCCTGTTGACACTCCCATGGTAGAGCGAACAAAACTGGGTGAGGACCTCTCAGGGATCCCTGTTGACCAGACCCAATATCACAGTATGATTGGATCCCTGATGTATCTCACAGCCAGTAGACCTGACCTAGTTTTTGATGTGTGCATGTGTGCTAGATATCAATCTATGCCCATAAAAAAGCACCTACAAGCATTAAACAGTCATTTTTGGTTATCTTTAAGGAACCATAAATATGGGTCTTTGGTATCCGAAAGACACCGCCATGGCACTAACAGCATACGCAGACGCATATCATGCAGGTTGTCAAGACACTCGAAGAAGCACATCTGGCAGTGCTCAGTTCCTTGGTGATAAGTTAGTAAGCTGGTCATCAAAGAAGCAAACTAGCACGTCCATCTCGTCTATAGAGGCTGAATACATCGCGATGTCTGGATGCTGTGCCCAAATCCTATGGATGCGGTCTCAATTATCAGATTATGGCTTTGCATACAATCACATCCCTCTGTATTGTGACAACAAGAGTGCCATAGCTCTCTGCTGCAACAACGTCCAGCACTCCAGGTCTAAACACATCGACATCCGACATCATTTCATCAGAGAACAAGTGGAAAAGGGAGTGGTTGAGTTGTATTTCGTGAGGACAGAGTATCAACTGGCGGATATATTCACTAAGGCACTGCCCAGAGAACGATTTGAATTCATTCTCCCGCGGCTTGGCATGAAGAGTATGAAGCCAGAGACACTCAAACGTCTTCAGGATGAGTAACGGATTTGCTTCAAGTATCCTATGTAAATATGTACATATTCCTACTCAAAAAGAAAATACAAAAATATAAAACCAACAAAAATCCATAAAAATCAGAAAATAGAAAATACCAAAAATAGTTTAAACTTTTCAAGACATGTCTTCCGTTTATCGATAACATTTATGGTCCTAGAAATGTCATTCAATAATGACACGGGTCTTTAAATGAAGCTCGAACGTAAGTTTAAACTTTTCAAAACAATGTCTTTTAAGGCTTGCTATTATTTTCTGAAAAGCCAACCCGGTTTTCAAAATGAGGAAACAATGTCGCCAAAAAAAGAAGGTTGCCTAGCAACACGGTTGATTAATTCTCTTGTCATGGATTACTTTATATCCGTGCACCCTCGATCTAATGTACGCTTCAGTGCATTATTTCTTGATTCAGAAGAGAAATCTTCTTTTTATCCAAATAATTTTCCGTCTATGATTCTTCAGAAAATTGTTTGTGTCTCATTTGGTGGACAGATGTTCTTTGAAACTTAATCGGACTTGTCTTTCTCAAAATTTGTCTCTCAATCAACGACTACATCTCTTTAAATTAAAAACGGGTCATTGATTTGGGGAGAGTGCTTTTCAAATTTATGACATCTAACGGGCATTTTTGAGTCATCGTATAAATAATTGAGAACGGTTTTGTATCTAACGGGGTTACATATTAAGGGGGAGCATAAAAATATGTTCCATTATTGGCTTGTATAAATCAGACACATTTTCTCCCAAATTTTCCTAACTTAAATCAATTGAGATCCAAAATCTCAACGGGTTTGAAATTTTTGATCGGGGGAGAGAATGTGACTTAAATATGAAAATCTGATAGAAATGTGATCTTTTTGAACTCATTAATATGCTCTCCCATATGTGCTAAACTCTTTCGAATATCGATGCACATATTGAGGGGGAGCAAATGGTGTATGATGGCAATTGTGGAAATACCAAAGACCGACCCTGTAATTACTTTATCGGAGTTATAAGGATGGTAAGGTTAGGTATTAGTTCCCACGATCCTGCCAGAGCCAGAGGGATCTACCCAGGGACAATCCACTAGTTAGTGTAGAAGTCCTTAGGTATGACTACAAAAGGAGAAATGTGAGAATAAGGGAATAGTGCGGACTGAGATGGAGCTAGTACTGGAACATACCCAACAAGGTACTAGTAATGAAGTCTCGGTAAGCACTGAAGGGGTTGAAGAATGAAAAAGAAATGTTAAGATAAAGGGTGTAAAGAAAGCAGCCCTCCTTAAACATTAGGCAGAAACTGGGTCAATTCATATGCTGTCAGAATCACATGGTTGATTGCTGACATTGAAGACAAGTATCATGGACCCAGTGATACGCTGCACAACCCTCCCTAGCCACTCAGAATCTCTCAAAAGATTTCTGTTTCAATTCTCACGGAGACGTAACACGTAATCTACTGACTTTCTCACTCCGAGTTAGTCGGTATTAAAAAGGTGGCAGTCAGCTCCAGCCTCCGCTCACTAAAATCAAAATGCACTATTGAGTCTAGAGCCTTGAGATCATCAATTAATCTCGTTAGGACACTATTCAAATGTACTTGTTTCTTCACACAACTTGAAAACAAGGAATATATCCTCAGATTCCTACGCAACATCCTTTTGATTTTGCCAGAACATCCGATTGATACTTATGTATTCCAATGAAGGATGGAAATCCTGCTTGAGCCACCATCAAACAAGCTCCATGTAAGGTGACTTTTGAGATCCTTAAAAATGGATGCAAAACTTGGTACACTGGACATCGAATCGGTCCAGACTTTTGAATTGACGATTGACGAAGTTTGATAAAATCTTAACACTCTCGATGTGTCACAAAATCAATTTCTCAAGTGACACGTCGATTGATTTTCAAATCAATTTTCCTCTTCAATCGGTAAGATAGTAACTAACCGATTTCACTCTTGTCCCGTTTCTGTCTGCTTTGAGACGTTCCGACTAAGAGAACAGACAAGTATGGGGCGATTCTATGTTTATACATTGGAAGATCTAACACCTCATCTAGAAATCCTTCAAGGAGATCTTCTTAAGATTGAATCTTCTACCTTAATCACAGGTCGGAGGTTCCTCACGGATTCGAAGTTTACTCTAACCAAACACGGGCGAATGACAAATCCATATTCGCCCTTAACTTTATTGCTAACTGTTTTAGTGCAGGTACACATAAAGATGGAGGTGGTGTCAACCTGTTCCAACAGAGTCAAGTTCATTGCCACATGCTCATACTCAAGACTTAATGACCTTACAACATCAAGAGAGAATGACCTAAAGCTTCCGCAACTCTGATATCAAGCTTCTTCCGTCAGCATGATAAAGTGGTGAAGTTAAAATTGCTGAAGAATACGACAAAAGGTCAAGCTTTCAAGATTGCAACAAGTAAGACATGTCGACACCAAAGTCACAAGCACGCAAGATGGAAAAAGATCACAAATGAATGATTAGAGATTTACTTGGCTACGATATCAAGAAAGCTCAAGATCACATTCAAAGACAAACCTAAAGGAAAAAGCTCAAGCTTAAAGTCGAAAGATCACTACTCACTATGTATAAAGAGATCAATGAATGAAGAATCAAAGATTACGAGCTAAAGTCTAAAGTCCAAGACACATAATGCTAGGATTCGTATTGTATTTTCTGGGGTGACCTCCCTTAGGGGGAGATTGTTAGATCATGAAAAAGACCTCGTTCACCCCCGGTTATGTCTAACATAGTTAGCCTCGTAAGTCATAATATTAATCGTTTAGTTACCGTATGACTTATGGCGTTAGGCCGGGTCTTTACCCGCATGTTAGCCCACTCCATAGCCCACTTAGGTCACATAAACTCTTGGTGCTTAAACCCCGCTCAGGCATTGAGAGGGGTTGGGTTGTTCATTGTATAACAAACACACACTAAGTGTCTTTCTCTCACTAGAACTTCCTATTTTCTCTCTCTAGAATCGGTCAACCATCAATCCTTGATTGTGTTATGATTTCCAATATACTACAAGTTGAATTAAATGTTTAGATAAATAGTTTGGATACAAGTTCAATAGTGGTTACGTTGTTATACACTCCAACAAGTGAATAATTGCAAAGAGTTACAATTATTATAGAAAAGGGTATTAAATGCCCTAAGCTCATGACACCGAGACCTTGAGATAATCAATAATCACAAGTAGTTGCCCCAACAGGGTGCCTTTGCCAAACACCAGCATAGTGATTCAAATGAAGTTGCGTTTGGTTACCAGAAAGCATAGGTACAACCAACGGGGGAGTTCAGTCCCAGATAGATCTAATTTACAACATTCCGCGCTTACTCCCGAAAAGAATTAACGGTTCTGATAGTGGGGTCTAATGGCAAAAGTAAGGACTTAGGCAATAATAAATCAGGATACATATAGTTGGACAAACACTCGTATTCAAGGTTTTAAGCATTGTATCCCCTCGCGGGATATGTTTATGAAAACATTAGAAGATTTAAAATGCGAGGCTATGAACTCACCTTAACAAGGAAAATCTGATTGATGGCAAAAGTATATCAAGTGAAAGTAACGGCTTCGTCACGCAACCTGGGGTAATATGTCAAGTCTTAGTGTGATGGTTTATGTTTCAAAACTTTATAAAGTTTAACGTATTACTTTGATTTATTAATTTATGGAAATATTGTATCACTGTTCGGGCCATCATAATTCAGAGGTCATGTAGTAAACGTTTGAGGAGCCAGGACACTTTAAATCGTAAATCCAGCAAACTCGTCAAAACGTATACCCAAATGAAACTCCTCACATGAAGCTCCCTAGTAACGTGATACGATAAAATTTTAAGTTTCTTCAAAAGCTAGTCGATGATAAGTTACGTTAATTATATAACGTAATTGTTTTATAATGCGTTGATCGCTGATTAATAGCGATAAATGTATCGGGTTTTAATAAAATCGAGTCTTATAATATTCATATATATTTTTATAATTTATATAAAAATACTATATTTTTTATTTTTAAGTTTGCAAAAATGGCAATATATACCCTTGATTTATAAACTTTTACAAGTTTAGTCCTTTATATATAAAGTATATATAATTAAACCTTTAACTTTGAAACTTGGCAAGATAGGTCCTTATTGTTATAACTTTAAAATAATGACATTTTCAGCCCCTCTAGTTATAAATTTCAAAAAGTTACGATATATACCCCTTGCATGGAAATTACAAATCAAGTTCAAAAAGCCATGCAAGCTTATTTTAGGGTTCCAAATGATATTTGCAGGTTATAGCTTATTAGAAT
>BQNB010085093.1:0-28566 GCA_026074375.1 Tanacetum coccineum
ACATATTTTATGGTTATTAGTCCATTTTAGAGTGTTTTTCGATATAAAAATGATGTGTGTTTAAGCACATATCAAGTGTCTACTCTAAGATCGACTTGAGATCTCGTTATCATCAACTCAGAGTTGGAGAGGAAGACATTCATAAAATGGCATTCAGAACACGTTATGGTGATTACGAATTCTAAGTTATGTGTAGGTCCTTATCAACAGGATCTTAATGAGCCTTAAGCGACTTATAGTCCTTTGAATAAATCCAAAGATACTATGAGAGACAATAACCGTGAATACAAATATTGACGCGTTCATAGTCTCGCATTTCAATCTTTTCAATGTTTTATAAACCCGCGAGGGGAATACATGCTCGTTTACAAACTTGTATATTTTACTACAATACAATTACCTTTCAATACTTTGTGAGTTTCATAGCCCCTATTTTACTTGTTTTAAACTGTTTTGGGGGAGAATACATGCTCGTTTACAAACTTGTATATTTTACTACAATACAATTACCTTTCAATACTTTGTGAGTTCATAGTCTCGCATTTCAATCTTTTCAATGTTTTATAAACCCGCGAGGGGAATACATGCTCGTTTACAAACTTGTACTAAGTGAACTTATTGATTTCTACTACATAAGCGTTACATGACTATTTTTACTAAAGCTCGATTTGTTTGCTACATGATTTGAGATCGTGAATACCTATATTTGAAACCGTGAATTTTAGACATGATTGTTTTACTACGGACACAAGTGTTTTTAAACTGTATGCTATTTCCTGATTACATTATTGCCTAAGTACCTTCTCTGCCACTTAAGTCCCCTATTTATCATGAACCGTCAGTTGCTAGTGTCAGTTGATATTGTGCACGAGTGTGTGGATATAGATCTATCGAGGATTGACAATCCCACTTTCCTTGGGCAATTGTTTGATAAGGTCGCATTTATCATTGAGGATCATTATCTTTCCAGGATGTTTGGCAGAACAATCCTACGTTTATGGGGTTCCCAATCTCTTGAAAATCTAGTTAAGGCTTCGGTGTCATGAGCTTAGTGCAATAATATATACTTAGACTTGATGAATGTGTTTCTCTTGTCTACATTACTTGTTTTGGACTTCGGAATATGTACTTAGTCCACCATTACTTCGATCTTGTGGTCCACTTTTAAATACTTCTTGATTTGATGAATCACTACTTGGATTTTGGATGGATTTCGGAAATAACACTTTTAAATGTTGTAACGCTACTTTTCTTCTGAAATATTTCTTAAATTATTTCAATACTGCTTTTTACTTAAACCTATGAATTCACCAACATTATTGTTGACGTTTTAGCATGTATTTTCAGGTTACTATTTTGCTAGTGGAGCATTGGGAGCATTCGAGTCGCGCGGATATATATATTTTTGAAGGCTTAATAACTTGAGTACTATTTGACAAACGTTTTGACAATGTTTTCTAATACATTATAAATGAAACCTGTTGCAACTCTGATCTTTTATTAAATAGAATATGACTTTATTTAAAACGTCCATTTTAAGGTCGTTTTCCGTGACTTGTGTTTTGTGCCCTGAAGTAGCACCCCAATGTTACCATTCCGCTGCGTTGTCCTGATTTTTGGGGGTGTTACAGATGGTATCAGAGCTGAAGTCATAGAGAACTAGGTCGTTTTCAAAACCTAGACTATGACCATGTTTTTCAAAATATAGAGTCTTTACTTGTTTTATCCGATATCCGCGCGCGCTTGCTCCCAGGTAACTTATAAGCTTTCTTTTGCATCCCTACTACTATTACATGGATAATGAGTATTTAATACTTGGCTATGATTTCGCTCTCTTACGTCTATCTTATGACCTCTTACTATTTACCTTATATCGGTCAGATATATAAATATTGACCACTTCGATTATTGCGTACTTCCTGATTTCTCATTTCCTTCCTTGAGCACCAATACTGGTATTATATGAGAATACCCATATATATATGAGCTACTTTCTTTTTTCTCTTACACGATACCATCATTCATTTATGCCATGAGGCTTTTCATTTCGCCAATGTTACTTTAAATCTCTATTTTAGTTATACAAGTCACTCTCTCAAATCTCATGAAAACATAACACTATTTTGACAAAATGAGCATTGCATCGTTAGTCCTCAAATATACATAACTTGATCACCTATGTATAATTCAGGAAGAACCATGCCCATGCTGAGAGTAGTCATCTTAAAACTTCTTATCAAGAAACATCTTTTAATTATATCAAGTTTTGTGTACGTATTCATAAGACGCGTTTACTTTAGGAAATTGAATTAGTAACCATAACAACTAAGCAGACCTTTACTCCACCTTACTATAAAGCCGACGTCATCTTATACCAAATCCTAAGCCACGAAGCCAAGACACATCGCTAGTCGCCTTAGGATAATTCGCTCAACTAACTCGGAGTGAGAAAAGTCAATAGAAATGCATGTAATTCCGTTTTAGAAATGAAACAACGAATCTTTTGAGAGACCTTTGAAGTAGCTAGTGCGTAGGGTTGTGCTAGCGTCACTGGGCTCTCCATCTCTATACCTTCCAATGCTGGGAACACCATATTAGTGTTTACTACGATTATGTATATGACCCCGTTTCCTGCCTAAGTGTATTAATGGCAGGGCTTCTTTCTTTACACCGTTTTATCCCTTATATTTCTCTTTTAATTTCTTCAACCCCTTCAATGTTACCGAGACTTCATTGATAACACCTTGTGGGTTTGTTCCGTGTTAGATCCATCTCAGTCGGCATTATTCCCCGATTCTCCACTTTTTCTCTTTTTGTATCATACCTAAGGACTTACTACACTAACTAGTGGATATCCCTAGGTAAGATCCCTCCGGTTCTGGTTGGATCATGGGTTTTTTGATTACTATACTAACACCATTATCAACTCCATTAATGTATGTACATGGTCGGTCATTTTCGGGTTATTCCATCACGATCAGAACCAAAATCATTGTAAAGTTCAATCATAGTGTTTGATATAATTATCAAAAGATTTTCACTTGACGATTTTTTATCATCACTAAAAGCTCCCCCTTAACATGTGCATCGTAATCGTAGTACATGCTAAGTGTGGAGTGCATTGAGTCCATTTTATTTGATCACATCTTTTAATACAAGTTAGATCCAGGTTAATCACATTTTCTCCCCTTATCCAAAATGTTAACCCCTTGATATTTTGGATATCAATTGATTAACCTTTCGGGGAAAAAATGTTATATAGCTATCTATAAGGAACATTTTAATGCTCCCCCTCAATGTATGAGGGTATATAAGATAGTGCTGAGTACAATAAGTTGAAATTTTTTGAATTTACTAAGAAATTCTTGAAAATTTTGTACTCGAGCACTCCTTAATATCACCATAAAGTCTACACTACATATATACAAATTCACATGTTTATTATATACGAAGATTTGACCTGAATGATGAGAACATCATATGATGAAATCATATGGTCCTTTATAGCAGCCGTAGGTCTCCTTCGTATAATCTCCCACCAACAACCTTTTCTAAGCTCCTCATTAACCTTCTTTCTTTCAAGAAGTTTTCAATCTGATCTTTCTCTGTCCAAGCACTCTTCGACATTGCTTCAACTTTCTTTCCAAGTTACAAAAGCTTTTGCTTCAAACTTCGAGTATGAAACAGATTCAGATACATATGTAACTTGAGGTTGTGAGGTTGGTGATGTCGGTGTTGATGTTGTCTTAGCTTCCCCCTAAACCAGCAATCCTTTCTTGAGTAGATTCAAAACTTTCTTGCATAGCCCGCATCAAGCAGTCTTGATGTATAATAAGCCCAGTATATCAAAGTTCACATTTAACCTTTCAAGAACTTGTACTCTGCATCTCCAAGTAATTAAGTCCCGGATGAGCGCATTTCTCTCTTCAGGATAACGATGATATAAATTGAAACACCAAAGTCAACTAAGTCCCGGATGTAAACAATTAAGTCCTTTAATTAGTCGAAATGAAAAAACAACTTAAAGTCAACTAAGTCCCAATCTGTAACTCATTTCTTTTTGTTAGAATACTAACTGTCTTAGGATCATCATAACTATGTGTACCTTTTTATCAAAATACTTTACTTTTCTTTTAAGAATAAGCTTAGGGATTGGCCATTTAAGGAAGCATTGATTGAATCAGAAAAAACTTTTCTCACGTTTTAAATAATTATATTCCCAACACTTCCCCCTGTGAACTCAAATGATGCATACTGACTAATGATGAGATGTCTCTTCCACCATGTGGGGGAATTTTTAAAATAGTGCACCGAAAAGATTCAAAAAGGCCTAAATCAAAAGATGCTAACCTCAAAAGGACAAAGAAGCTAACCTCAACAAGAGGCCAAGGACACTATCAGTATAAATCTACTCCTTCCCATTGCTGGTTTCGACACGTCGGAATCAGCAAAACCTTATACGCATACATTTCGGGATCGTGTTTGAACGATTTTATAAGATTAATATAATCCGGTGAGAATCAATTTCTAGGTTTTAAAACTATGAAAGTATTTCCATGCAATTTTAAGTCTTTTACAAAACTTATGAGGTGTTGGCATATTGATCGAATGTGTTAAGGCCTGAATTAACTAAGTCTCAAATTGCATAAGTCCATAAAGATTTACACAAATCGGACCATCTAAAGCTCTTGTAGTCACTATTATACATACTTTACTCAATTGAAATTATTATCGTCATTTCTAAAAACTTTATCCGTTTATTCCATGACTTATTTCGAAAGATTGTTTTTAAAAGATTATTGGTATTAATGACCCCGTTGAATATTCTTAATAATAGAATACCACACATCTTACTTATTATTTTGATGAATAGATTAGAAATACTATATTATGATTATTATTTTTTCTATTAGATTTTTTTGACGTTGATTGGATTTTTATCGTTATGGTTATAGATATTTGATTTTCTCATGCTACTTTCTGATTATGGGGGACACTTTCTCCCCTCTCAAACACTGACACATTTTCTATTTAAAGAGTTGTTTGTCATTGTTGAGTGGTTGAATTTGTCTTTGAAAATCTTTTTGTGATTACTGGAAAACACTTATTCAATTATGAGGACAACTTTTTCATCAAATAAAAATAAGATGTCTCTTATTTTGAAACTTAAGCGCACTGAATCGTACACTTATTGTACATTAGGAAGCTCGGGTTGGTTGCAAAGTAAACAAAAGCCTTTGCATGGTCATATAGTAGACCCTTGCCCGGAGAATAAATTCCCATTGAGAGGTTCATGTTTTTCCTTTTTGAGGAATACTTGCTTTAAGATGATGTCCGGGTTACTATCTGGACATAATAGCAAGCCATTTGGCATGTTTTAAAACTATTGTAAAACTTCTGCTCGTACTTCATTTTAAAGCCTAGTATCATTATGAATGACATTTCTTAAGACGTAAATGTTATTGATTTTCAGAAGACAGCCTTTATTACTTCTTATTATTTATTTTTTATTTTTTTAATTTTTCTTTGTTTTTATAGGATTTTTTTATTTTTGTTATTTGTTTTTATAAAAGTTTTCTAAAATGAAAATCTTTTTGTTTTTGGGTTTTATGTATTATACATATAATACACGGTTATGTGAATAGGTACACACTAGCTCATCAACTTCATCTGCCAATTGTTTCAGAGTCTCCGGCGTAAAACTCTGCATTCTGCTTGTTGATCAGAAATTCAATTCTTTCTCGGCCAAGAGCTTTAGTGAAGATGTCCGCCAGTTGATACTCCGTATTGACAAAGTAAAGTTCGATCACCTCATTCTCAACATGCTCCTTGATAAAGTGAAATCTGATGTCTATATGATTTGATCGGAATGTTTGGAAGTTGTTGCAGTCTTAAGCAATAGCGCTTTGTGTTATCCCAGTATCATTGGAATTTTGTTGAAACAATAGCTCATAGTCGGTAAGTGGTGATCTCATTACAGGGATTTGAGCACAACTTCCGGACAAGCAATATAATTTAGCTTCCGTACTGGATATCGCAACGCTTTTTTTCCTTTTTGACGATCAGCTGATAAGTCTATCTCCCAAAAATTACATACTACCAGATGTGCTACGGCGTGTATCTTGACAACCAGCATGATCCGCATCTGCAAATGCTGTTAGAGCAATAGAAGAATCCTTCGGATACCATAGTCCCTGATTGACGATTCATTTTTGATATCGAAAGATCATTTTTACTGCATTTAAGTGCTTTTTGGTAGGCCGAGCCTGATACCGGGCACACATGCATATAGCAAATTGTAGGTCAGGTCTACTGGCTGTGAGATAAAGGAGGGTGCCTATCATACCACGATAGTGTGACGGATCAACGGCTTTCCCTTCTTTATCCTCATCCAGTTTGGATTTCTTCACATATGGGGGAGTATCCAGTGGAGTCAAAAACCGTTATCTTTAAGGAGTCAGGCTATTTTGACTGTTATTAAAGATGCCTCTGGAACTTTGAGAAATCTGTAGTCATAAGAAAAATAAGATCTTTGCCCATCATTGACATCTTAAATTTTGAATACATGATTTTAGAAAATAGGTTACAAAGTTCAGGTGTAGATGCAGCAAAGATGATATCATCGACATATATTTGTACCAGAAGTAGTTCCTTGCCGTCTCTGCGTATGAACAATGTGGGATCCACTAAACCTTTGGAGAAGTCTTGGGATATCAAGAACGAAGACAACATGTCATACCACGCGCGTGAAGCTTGTTCAACCAATAAGAGTTCTGAAGCTTGGTACACGTGATTTTGGTTTATCTTATCCACAAACTATCCCGGCTGGCTAACATAAACTTCTTTCCCGCAGATTACCATTCTGAAATGCTGTCTTCACATCCATTTTGGTAAACGACCTATGTTCATTATGAGAGCAAACGCGAGAAAAAATCCTTTAGCCTTCTAATCTTGCAACCGTTGCAAATGACTCTTCAAAATAAATTCCCTCTCTTGACTGATAAAACACGAGGGCCACTAACCGAGCTTTGTTCTTTAGTATACCTCCCAGTTCGTCTAGTTTCACTTTGTAGATCTACTTCCAAAGTAATAACCATAACTTTTATTGGTCGGGAGACGAGCTCCCTACTTTAAGTCGTTCAAAGTCATTGAGTTCTTCTTGCATTACTTCAATCCAACAGGCTTGAGTCAAAGCATCTTTATACGTCTTGGGTTCAACAACAGTGAGGAAAGCATCGTAGTAACAGAAAAGAGCTTGCTCATGTAATTGCAGCCTTATAGAAACTGTTCTAGCGAGTTCACCGATTATATTTTCAAGTGGATGATCATTTGTCCATTTGTTATTGTTTTTAGAAATTTGGTGATCAGGAGGCACATTTGTATGAATAGAATTCGAAGATAAAGATTGATTAGAAGAAACTTCTGGAATTGGATACAAAGTACAGGACATTACCCATTTGTGCCAACTTCAATATCATTGATTGTCTCTCTTCAACATCGTTAGGAATGACGGTAGGTTGGGTATCGGGTGTTGTTTGAGTTACTTGGTGATGGTGCATCTTGGTCAACTGTAGTTGAGGAAGGTGAACCGGTTGATACAACGGGTTCTGGAGCTATTACTTCATCAACTGAACTGGAGCAATGACTTCAGGGGCTTGTAAATCAACACTGGGTGGAGGAGTGAGTAATTCATCAAACATTAGTTGAAACAGAATATCCCATTCAGTTTGTGAGGGTGGTACAGGCGGTGTTGAAGGAGGAGGGTTTGGCACGAGTCCTGAACTGATTGTTGCAGGAGTCATTTCATGAAGCGCGGGTCCTGAACTGCTTTGTTCAGAAGCCATCACAGTCAGCTCATCAAAGTCTACATGAATTATCTCAATGATTCGTCTGGTACGTCGGTTGTAAATTCGAAATGCTTTCTTTGTGGGTGCATAGCCAATGAAAATACCAATATCAGCCTTAGGTTGTAACTTACCCAAATTCTCATTGTCATTTGTCGGATAGCAGAGTGCACCGAATACATGAAAAAATGATAGGTCGGGAGGTTTGTCATGTAAAAGCTCATATGGTGTTTTTTCATGATGAAGGCGTATAATGGAACGATTTTGGGTGTAACATGTGGTAGCAACTGCTTCTGCCCATAAAAATAACGGAGCTTTTGCATAAATCAACATTGTGCGAGCAACTTCAATTAGTGTACGATTACGTCTTTCAACGACACCATTTTGCTGTGGAGAGCGAGCAACAGATGTTTCATGAGAGATGCCAGCCTTCTCATAATATTCACTCAAAGTTTGATTAACAAATTCAGTTCCATTATCTGTTCTGATTCTTCGGACAGGCACTTTAAGCCGCACCTGGATCATCTTTAGAAACTTGATTATGAAATCTGGAGCTTCATCTTTTGACCTTAAGAACTTAACCCATGTGAATCGAGATTAATCATCGACAATGACGAGGATATACTTCTTTCCATTAACACTCACGATACGTATTGGTCCACAAAAATCCATGAGCAATAGATAGAGTTTTTCTTGGTTGGTGTCTTCAGATTTAGGTTTATGGGGGGTTTTCTTGCTTTTACCCATTGCACAAGCAGAACATAAATGGTCCTTTTCAAATTTAAGCTTAGGGAGAACTCGAACAAGACCATGTCTAGCTAAATGATTGATTGCACCAAAGTTTAGATGAGACAGACGTCGGTGCCATAGCCAAGAATTAGTCTTGGAGGCCTTTGACAAGAGATATATGGGAGAGGACGCCATCATATCTCCAAGAGACAGAGTGTACAGATTGTTGCCTCGAGATCCAATCAATAGATCAACACCTTCTAAATTACGAATGAAGCAGGTGTGTTGACGAAAAGCAACTTCAAGGTTCGAATCACAAAATTGCCCAACGGAGAATAAGTTGTGTCCAAGTCCCTCCACGTAGTAAACCCTTGATATCGTAACATTCCCAATCTGATAATCACCATAACCCAATATCTTTGCCACATGATCATTTTCGAATTTGACTGTACCCAAAAACTTATTGACGAAATTGGTGAGCTGAGAGCGATCTCCGGTCATATGCTTGGAGCAGCCAGAGTCCAAATACCAGAGAACAATTTGGACGACCTACATTCATTAAGAGAGGAAGATGGAACATTGGAAACTTTGGATCCCCAAGATTGACTGGGTTCCTTTTTGTTAGCAGATACAGATTTAAGAACCTTAGATTTGCTATCAGGAACATTAGTTTTAGATTTCCTAGGTTTCCTTGAGTAAACCAATGTTACCCTCGCTTTTACTTATTTACATGCTTTATAAACCCGCGAGGGGGATACATGCTCAATTGTTTTTAATATACACAAGTACTTAAAACCGATATTGTGAGTTCATAGTCTCGCATTACAATCTTTTCAAAGTTTTATAAACCCGCGAGGGGAATGCATGCTCGTTTACAAACTCATATATTTTACTACAGTACAATTACCTTTCAATACTTTGTGAGTTCATAGCCCCCATTTCTATCTCCTTGTTTTATAAACTCTACGGGGTGGAATTACATGATTGTTTTACTACGGACACAAGTGTTTTGTTTTAAACTGTATGCTATCCAGATTACTGCCTGAATATTATTGCCTAAGTTACCACTATTGCCAATTAAGTCCCTACTATATCATGAACCGTCAATTGCTATTGTAGTGAGCGCGAGTGTTGTGGATAGATCTATCGAGACTGACAATCCCCACCTGGAATTTCTGGTCACAAGTTGACCATGGTGCATTTAACATTGAGAATACTTTTAGGTTGTTGGCAAGCATCCTATACATTTGGGGCACAAACTAGTTAAGGCTTCGGGGTCATGAGCTTAGTGCAATAATACAAAGTGTTGGACATGATGAATGTGTTTCTCTTGTCTACCTTACCTATTTTGGACTATGGAATACGTACATAGTCTGCTATTACTTGTTTTGGACTTCGGAATATGTACTTAGTCCACCATTTACTTCGATCTTGTGGTCCACTACTAAACATTACTTGATTTACTGAATCACTACTTGGATTTCGGAAATAACACTTTGAAATACTGTAACGCTACTTTTCTTACAAAGACATTTCTTAAATTATTTTCAACGATTCATTACTTAAACCTATGATTCACCACTTATGTTACCGTTTTTGCATAGTTTTTGCTCAGGTTACTATTTTGCTAGTGGAGCATTGGGAGCATTCGAGTCGCGCGGATATATTTTTGAACGCTTAATAACTTGAGTACCACTAAATAAACATTTTTACAATGTTTTCTAATACATTATAAATGGGATCCTTTGTAAACTCTGATTTTAATATATCAAATGTGAAAAATATTCTAAACGTCTCTTTTGAGGTCGTTTTCCGTGACTTGTGTTTTGTGCCCTGAAGTAGCACCCCAATGTTACCATTCCGCTGCGTTGTCCTGATTTTTGGGGGTGTTACAGATGGTATCAGAGCTGAAGTCATAGAGAACTAGGTCGTTTTCAAAACCTAGACTATGACCATGTTTTTCAAAATATAGAGTCTTTCCTTGTTTATCTGATATCCGCACGCGCTTGCTCCCAGGTAACTTATAAGCTCTCTTTTGCCTCTTTACTACTATTACATGGATAATGAGTATTTAATACTAGACTATGATTTCGCTCTCTTACGTCTATCCTATGACATCCTACTATTTACCTTGTATCGGTCCGTTATATAAATATTGACCACTTCGATTATTGCGTACTTCCTGATTTCTCATTTGCTTTCTTGAGCACCAATACTGGTATTATATGAGAATACCCATATATATATGAGCTACTTTCTTTTTCTCTTACACGATACCATCATTCATTTATGCCATGAGGCTTTTCATTTCGCCAATGTTACTTTAAATCTTTATTTTAGTTATACAAGTTACTCTCTCAAATCTCATAAAAACATAACACTATTTTGACAAAATGAGCATTGCATCGTTAGTCCTCAAATATACATAACCTGATCACCTATGTATAATTCAGGAAGAATCATGCCCATGCTGAGAGTAGTCACCTTAAAATCTACACCTCTTCATCAACATTATTCCAGAAGAAATATCCGCATCTTTTTCTTAGCAATGGGCCGTGTTCTTTCTTACTACCACATCAAAAGTTAGCAAGATGTATTTAAGTTTTCTTCAAACTCGATTAACCAATGCTGACTTTTGGAAGTCTCTTAGGAACCACCAACATTGGTGGGTCTATCAGAAAGATCGGGTTCAAAGGAACTACAGAGTTATGGCGACCCAAAGGCTTGTTCAACCGATAATTCCAGTTTGTAGAACAAACGTGTTTATCAAAATCTTTATAAAGTTTAATAGACAAGCATAATCGATTGGTAGTTAACACTTTTGTTAATCTTTTCTTTCTCGCATCATATTATCCTTATGTTTTAAAAGCATTTTTGAACGACTCTCTTCAGCAAGTGTTAAAGTCTTTTCCGAGTCAGTGATCACAATAGGATTGGTTTTCTGAATTATATCACCAACATATAGCATAGGTTCCAACTGCTGAGCTTTTTCTTCAGATAGAAAGGATTTTGAAAACCTCGAGCTTGTTTAGTGATTATCAAGAAAAACAAGGTTTTGTTCAACATGTGAATATTTTTGTGCGATATTGATCTCTTTAAAAGCGATATTATCTAGGTTTTGATTCTCTATTCTAAAGTTACTTCCTCCCTATCAAGTTCTAGATTCTTCTTTCTTAAATACATTTTTGAGAAGAGTAACCGATTGCAATAAAGATCCATTCTTTTAAATGTCTGAAAGAGTTCATTTAAGATGAACAATATCTACAACGTGCACATGATTCTGATACGTTATCTTGCCTTTAAATCAACGTTTTTAACTCCTTCTTTCAACACTTTGACTTTTCTTATATCTTTCAAGCTCAGCAGTTAAAGTATCATTGACACTTTTATTTTCCAGATTCGTCTTGGTACAATGAACTACTTGGGTTTTTAGTTGTTCAATCACAGATAATATCAAATCATCTTGTTGTGCAGAAGAGTTAGAATTTTGAATAGCTACCTGTTGTGATTCAATCAGATACTGAGAATAAGGAATGATATTGCTATCACTGGTTATTTCAGTCTCTAAATGGTTCACAACATTTGACTGTTCAAAAGACGACATAGCCTGCACAACTTGATTAGTCATATCATTATTCACATTATCATGATTGTGTACCTCAGAAAGAGCGTCTGAACCATAGTGAGATAAATTCACCATGAGAGCAACTTTGGCAGTGTTAAGTTCTTCACAATCAGAGTCATATGCATCCAAATCATCAGCTTAATAAGCAGCATTGTGAGTTATGATAGTCTGTGTGGCTTGACCTTCTAGAATTCCTGGATCTGCCAAAAATGTGAGTTCCTCCTCATGAAACATTTGACCACTTACTTGAGCTTGAACCAACAACACTTTATCCTTAAACCACGAATCATCCCTTTTTCTCTTTGGTTTGTTGCACTGTTTGGACATGTGACCTTCCCCTTTGCAGTGGTAGCAAATAACCATTCTTTGTTTTCCAGAATTGTTTCCACTTTCTCCAGGAGTATAAGTCCTTGAAGTACCCGCATCTACAGAAGTTTGTCTCCCCTGAATTGGTTATAATGTTACTCCTCCATTATTAATGGTAGCTTGTTGCCTAGGGTTTGACGAGTTTCTCAGCTGGTTATTGGTAGTGGGATAACGGGAAGTGACGACAGCTGTCAAAAACAACATCATGTGATTGATGGCATCAACGGGATCATCACCTTTCTGGAACACAAGAACAATTAAACCTGATTCTTGTTGGAAAAATTCAAACTGTTGATCAACTGAGTGAGGATATTCCAATTGAGGTATAGATGATGATGGAGAATAGATGTTGTGGTGAATTGATGACTGATAACCATTGGATGGAAAAGTGATTAAAAGATGTGTTGATGATTGATGAGTGGTATGTGTTTAATTACACATACATTTATCCGCTAAATCCGGACTTAAATGACTAAAAACGTACCAGAAATACATTGTATTTGTATGTTTTACATTTGTATTATGCAGGTAATGGATATCTAAGAAAAGGAAAAAATAGAAGCCAAATCGACAAAACCGAGCACGAGAACGGAAAGAGCGTAAAGAGAAGTCAAAATCAAAGCCAAGTCAAAAAGTCAAAGTCAACAAAGTCAAGTCAAAGTCAACCCCGTGATGAGGCATTAGGGAGAGCATCAAAAATCGAACCCGAAAACCTAAATTGTCAAAAGTGGGCCCACCCGTACCCACCTAGTGGGCCCGGGAAAGCCCACTAATATCTTTATAAGCCTTAAAGCATAAATAAAAGCCCAAGCCTTTTTAAAAACCATACCTGGCCCAAAGCTAGCCCAACATCATTCCCTTATAACCCCGTTATCCCTTACTCCATTTATAACACCCCGTTAGTCCCTAAAAGGACTAACGGTGCAATCCCAACCCAAACTCCAAGGACCAAAGTTGTGTCACCACAAGGACTAAACCTGCAATATAACATATAATAGTGAAGGGCCATTCTTGCCAATCCCCTAAACTTTCACCCTGCACCAATCAAACAAACAGGCAACCCTTTTTCCCGCTCACACCCCCATTGTTACTGTTCACCCTCCATCCCCAAAATTACTCTTACCCCGAGGTTAAACCCACTTAAAACCCCTTCTAGAAGCCAATAATGATGCAATGAGTGACGTATTTAGGCTCTGACACGTTGGCGATCCAAGGCAATCATTGGGGAATGATTACGTGGACACATCCAAGGGCTAAGATGAATTTAAAGAAGCACAAGTTGATTTGAAGGACCAAGATTGATGCTGCTTTTCCTCTCACACAAGAAAACCAAGCCAAGGATCTAGGTCCTTCTATCCGGCCTATAAATAGAGGGCTTAACCCTTGTAGTGAGGGGGAGTTGTTCTAAGATTTTTTTAGTATCTTTTTAATGTATTTTCATTTAAGTTTTTAAAGTTATTCTGTATTGCAAATTCCTCGTAAAAGTTTAAGTTTTTAATGAAAAGTTTGAGGTATTTTTTTAAAGATTCTGTGTTTGATCATTTAATATAACCTGTTAAGCTTTTTAAGCTATGATGCAGCTTATTGATCTGACCTAAAAGCTTCACTAAGCTTTTAGCTTCTTAATCTTTGCCTTTGTTTACTGTTTTTTATCACTTTTATTAACTGTTTTACTTATAAAAATCTATAAAATACCAAAAATATCAAGAAAATCTCATGGAGCATGGTAAATATTGGATGGCCATGGGTTAGTGCTTATGTGGATAAGCTATAGGATGTTTATGAACTGATTTAGGTACTTTAGTGATTCACAAAAGCTTGGACTTTTGTAAGTCTTCTTTTATCTATTTTTAGCTTATCTACTTGCATAATCTGTTTCAGCTTATTTGAGTGCTTATTTGTTATTAAGATTTGCTTAATATTGCTTGTTTTACTTATTTAACATATGGTCTTTTGAATGTGTGCTTTAAATAAGCATTAATCTCTTTAAACAAGCTAAAACAGTTTTTAAAGGGGTGTTTGGTTTAACCTGTTTAATGGGTCAAAATGGGTCAAAATTGCATCTTTACTATTGGGTTAGTTTAGCTTAGCTTTAATTAGTCTTAAAATTCAGTTTGTTTAGGTTTTTAAGTGTTAAATCTCATTTTCAAGGTGTTAAGTGTTTGATGTTTAAAACTGTTGGTTTATAGCTTATTTTAGTTGCTTATTTGATTGCGCTTTTGCTTATTGTTGTTTTTGTGTTTATGCATGTGTTAAAACAGGTTATAAACAAAGCTCTATAGCCTGCATTTGCTATTTGTGTTTTATCAAAACTGTCAAGTATTTGCTAAGTATTGAAAAAATTTGAGAAATGGCTTTTTCATTTACTTATTGTTGCTTATCCTGAATTTCAAAATGTTTTTTGAGTGTTGATTATTGTTCTTTGAGGTCTAAAGTTAATCTGTTTGTAAGTTATATAGTCATAAGGATCTGTTTGTGTGCTTATTTGTTAAGATTACAAAAGTTATCAAAAAAATTTCTAAGTGTTGAGTCAGTGTGAGATAGCCTTTTCATGAAGCTTTTTAAGTGCTTATTTGAATTTCAAAATGCTTTTTCTTTGTTGTTTATTGTAGCTTTTTGGCCATTATTTTTAGTGATATAAGCCACTAAACCATATGGATCCTTTTGCTAGCTTATTTTTAAGCTAGAAAATTCCCTATTGGCCTTTTTGCTTATCAGTTTTGGCCAAAAGGCTCATTTGCTTATTTAAGCTTATTTGCTTATTTCTTTTGCTTATTTAGGTTTAGTGTTGCTCATTAGGATAGGTTAAGCTTAATTTAGCTTATTTGCATTAGGATAGAGCTTATTTAAGCTTATTTTCATTCTAGCTTAAAAATTTTAGTGTTAAAACTCTTTTGTTAATCTGTCATTTTCTAGCTTATTCTAGCTTAACCCCTTTGCTTATTTTTTTTTGTTTTTGCTTATTAGGTATAGCTTTTTAGTTATTTTCAGCTTATTAGCCATTCTACTTGCTTAATAGCTTAAAAAGCCCAACAATTTGCATTTACATAGCTTAGTGAAGTTTAGGCTTATTCTTTCTTTAGACAACTTATTTAGTGCTAATTCGTGGTTAATAAAAAAAGTTGTTTTACAAAAGTTGCTTATATTTAATCCCTCTAAAAAGTTGTAAAAAAATGGCATGTAAAAAAACATTTGGGAATTGGGGGAAGTCAAGGGTGAGCAGGACTCGAACCAGAGACCTCACCCCTATTCGACCAAACATTTTATACACACCACACGCACTACCAACTTGCCCTTGGGACTTTTTCAGTTTAAGTTTGTTGGGAATTATACTTTGAGTTGATTATGACAAAACATATTAAAGATGGAGGACCTACAAGACAAAGCTGGAATAACATTAATGCTGATTGAAGATTAGTCAAACAGTTTTAATGCTCAGCTAAAAGATAAAGATCAACATTAATGCTGATTGAAGATTAGTCAAACAGTATTTAATGCCCAGCTAAAAGATAAAGATCAACATTAATGCTGATTGAAGATTAGTCAAATAGTATTTAATGCTGATTTATAGTTTCCTAATTTTAATTGATCTTATCTTGTCTTGTAAACCTTAACCCCTCTAGTATATAAAGAGGGGTAGGGTCTAGTATTGATCATCTAGAAATATAGAGCTCTCAATAAGAGTCATCTAATATTAAAGTGTGTGTCATGTAATAGTAATAGATAGTCATAGATGAGTCATGAATCATCTATGTACTAGTTAGTTTATTAGTGTTTTATGAATAAAGTAAACCTTGTTCATAACATTGATTGTGATCTTTATTATTCCGCTGCGTGTTTCAATCAGTGTTATTATATCCTAGATGGCTAGATCGTGGTTTAACAATTGGTATCAGAGCAGGTTGCTCTTGATTTCTAGGATTTGTACAAGGTTTTTGTTGTGTTTTATTTTCTGGTTTTGGTGAATTCAATAAAAGAGAAGATATGGTTTGCATGGTCGTGTGTTTTGAAGTAGCATATGGTGCGTGATGAATGAATCCACTTGTAACTAAATCAATCGTTGTTAACAGCAGGTAATACATGACTATTTTTGGGCTGCTGATGGAACTCCTAATTTATAGGAATTGCTTTTTGACTCCTATATTTGTGCTATATATCTTTGGACGTACTTTAAATAGCTCCTGATTTATTGGAAGTCATTATGGTATAGATTCGTGGGCTGCTAAATGGTTCTGTTTGATATATTCTGCTTGTGTTTAAATTTTTATGCTGCTAAATGATGAGTGGTTAGTACTGGTTATAATCACGATTAATACTGGTCGTCCATGGTTAGTTCTGCTTGTTCAAATCGGTTAGTACTGGGTGTATTAAGTTAATTCTGTCAGGATTTGTGACAGTTACAGCAACGACCATGTGACTATGTGGCTATGGGAGGAAGGAGACCTCAGATTTGTGACGCTTTAGCGACAGAACAGTGACAGATTATTTGTCGCTAACAGCAGCTTTAGCAACAGCTTTGGGATAGAAAAAGTGTTGTTGATTTGATTTGGTGATGTTAAGTCTGCTAGTGTTACTTGGTTAATTCTGCTAGCATTGGCCGATATCACTTGTGCGTATTGGTTTTGTCATTATCAACTAGGGGAGGATTGTTGGGAATTATACTTTGAGTTGATTATGACAAAACATATTAAAGATGGAGGACCTACAAGACAAAGCTGGAAATTGACTGTGGATATAAATTAATGCTGATTGAAGATTAGTCAAACAGGTATTTAATGCTCAGCTAAAAGATAAAAGATCAACATTAATGCTGTTTGAGATTAGTCAAGAAAACAGTTGTTTATATGCCTTAGCTAAAGATAAAGATCAACATTAATGCTGATTGAAGATTGGTCAATTAATTTTTAATGCATTGATTTTATCTTTCCTAATTTTAATTGATCTTATCTTGTATTGTAAACCCTAACCCTATAGTTATATAAAGAGGGGTAGGCGTCTTAGTATTAATAATCCATCATAGTAGATCTTCTCCAATGATGGTCTAATAGTTAGCTTATTTTAGTTTATGTATAGTTCATAGTCGACTGATTAAAGTCAAATAGTTTTTTGTTTATGTAGTTTAGAATAAAAACCTTGTTTTAACATGTTGTTCTTATTTGTTATTCCGACTCGCGTGGATCAATGTTATGATATCCTAGATGGGCA
Organism: Tanacetum coccineum; assembly: GCA_026074375.1. Classification (NCBI taxonomy): domain Eukaryota; kingdom Viridiplantae; phylum Streptophyta; class Magnoliopsida; order Asterales; family Asteraceae; genus Tanacetum; species Tanacetum coccineum. The sequence continues at coordinate 17,770 of BQNB010085093.1, forward strand.
AAATGATCTATGAAGCCTACATTTAAGGTTTCAACAGTATCAAAGATGGATACCCGAATTCCTTAAGATCAAGAGGCGAACCTTACAATTTAATTGGGTTAATTTTATGCTTGATAAAATGTCAATCTAGTTGGATTTGCCTTACTAAATTTTTTTTTAGAAAAGCAATAAATTATTTTTTACATTTTTCAAAAAATATCAGTTGAAAAATATGGCCAGATTACAGGGAAAATATGGAGGGACATGATTAATTTTTCCTATTTGCTACCCCTCCGCACTTAAGTTGAACATTGCCCTCAATGTGAGAACTGATAAATATAGAAAATAGGGAAAATTAAGGGAAAATGGTACTTCCAAAGGCATAGAGAGATATAGCTACGTTTGAGCTATCCTTGAGTGGTTCCATTATGTTCTTTTTTTAGTAAGGAGCGAGAGCTCCTCCACACTTAAGTAGAGCATTATGCGTAATTGGAAATCTTCTAAGGCTCTATAATGTGCTTGGCTGAATTATGAAGGAATATGGCGCGAAACGAAGCGCCAAGATGCTGTATTCTCAAATGTAATAAATACTCCTAATTATATAAGGCTCCTGGTGTAAATTACAAGCTCCACTCTTGTTTTATTTAATCTGCAAAATAAACACAACTACGAAAATCGTAAAATACTAAAGCGCACTTTCGTTAGGCACCACGGTTGCATTTAGCGCATGCAACAAGCCTTTAAACCCCTCGGTGTCCCGAGTGGACGAGTTATAGTCTCGTTAGGGTTTCCAGCGAACACAACCACAAAGTTCGAAAAATTTCTTTTTGGTGTGCGGAAATTGATGGTAAGGAAACACACGGCCGACATGCGTGAATACTTAACCTCTTGAACACATCAACAAATGGACGAAGATATCATCCTTTAGAAAATGTGATCGGCAATCCTTCTCGACATGTCTCAACACGAAAACAGCTACAAACCGATTCAATGTGGTGTTTCTTTGATGCTTTCCTCACTTCCGTCGAACTGAAGAACTTTAAAGAAGCATTGTTGGAATCTTCATGGATCGATGCGATGCAAGAGGAAATTCACGAGTTTGAATGACTAGATGTTTAGGAGCTTGTACCTTATCCATATTTAGTCATGATAATTAAACTGACGTAGATCTTCAAAGTTAAGCAAGACAAATATGAAGGGGTACTAAAAAACAAGGTAAGGCTCGTAGATAAGGGATATCGTCAAGAAGAGGTAATTGATTTCGAAGAGTCTTTCGCACCTATTGCTCGCATAGAATCTATCGGAATCTTTGTTGCAAACGCCAACAACAAGAACATGACTATCTATCAGATGGATGTCAAGACAACATTCTTAAACGGCGAACTACATGAAGAAGTCTATGTTAGTCAACTGGAGAGCTTCGTAGATCAAGACAATCCTACCCACGTGTATAAGCTGAAGAAAGCCCTCTATGGGTTGAAGCAGGCCTCACGTGCGTGGTATGATATGTTGTCAAGCTTTCTATTGTCTTAAAAGTTCTCCAAAGGTGCAGTCGACCCCGCATTATGCACAAGGAAAGAAGGAAAAGACATTCTCATGGTATAAATTTATGTCGATGATTTAATATTCGCATCTACTGATCATAGCCTATGTGATATATTTGCTGATAAAATGGGTTCTAAATTTAAGATGTCGATGATGGGCAAAATGTCATTTTTTTTCTCAGACTTCAAATTTCTTAAAGTCCAGAGGCATCTTTATCAACCAGACAAAATACGCTTTAGAAATCCTTAAGAAATATGCTATGGATTCTTGTGACTCGGTTGACACCCCTATGGTGGATAGAACCAAACTGGATGAAGATCTATAGGGGAAAGCAGTTGATCCTACACATTATCGTGGAATGATCGGCTCCCTTATGTATCTTACATCCGGTTGACCTGATCTTGTATTTGTAGTATGCATGTGTGCCCGGTATCAGGCAAGGCCTACCGAAAAGCACCTCTATGCAGTGAAATGGATCTTTCGATACTTGAGAGGTACCACTAATATCAGCCTTTGGTACTCGAAAGATACCAGTATTGCACTAACTGCTTATGCAGATGTTGATCACGCCGGGTGTCAAGACACAAGAAGAAGTACTTCTGGTAGTGCCTAGTTCTTATGAGATAGACTTGTCAGTTGGTCCTCAAAGAAGCATAAAAGCACTGCTATCTTTACTACAAAGGCAGAATACATTGCTTTATCTAAATGTTGTGCTCAAATTATCTAGATGAGATCATAACTGACAGATTATGGATTTAAATTCAACAAAATCCCTCTGTACTGTGATAACAAGAGTGCCATTTCTCTCTGCTATAACAACGTCTAGCATTCAAGATCGAAGCATATAGATGTCCGGTATCACTTTATCAAAGAACAAGTCAAAAATGGTGTGGTTGAGCTTTACTTCGTCCGAACTGAGTATCCGTTGGCAGACATCTTCACCAAAGTATTACCAAGGGAAATATTTGAATTCCTAATCAACAAGCTTGGGGTGAAAAGCATGTCTTCAGAAATACTTAAGAGTCTGGAAGGCGAAAATAAAGAGTGATGGTGGTACCTCTTCGTGTATCCTATGTATATATATAATATAAAAACTCAAAAAGATTTTTCCATTTCTTAGAATAGAATTTTTATGAAAAAAATAGAAATATATAAAACCAAGAAAAAGAAAATTAAAAATTAAAAATCCAAAAATATTTTTTTCTTGGCATGTCTTCTGTAATCAATAATATTTACGGCTTTAGAAATGTTATTTAATAATGACACGGAGCTGTAAATAAAGTTCGAGCAGAAGTTCAAACAGTTTTCAAAACATGTCATTGGCTTGCAATTATTTCAGACTGCAACCCGGTTTTAATCTTAAAGGCAAGTATATCGTTAAAAAGATAACTTGACCTCACAACCTGAATTTAGTTTCTCGGGCATGATCTATTTATGATCATGCAATGGCTTGTGTATACTTTACTACACAACCCGGGATTTCTTAAAATAAGTGTACATGTCAGTGCATTTATTTTCCAAAATAAGAGAAATCTTATTTTTGTTGGTGTTGTCTTTTAAAAACATATTTGTCATCTCAGTTTCTCATCACAAAAAAAATTAATAGAAATTTTTATGACTCCAACAATGTCTACAACTCTTTAAATAGAAAACAGGACATTATTTGAGGGGGAGAAATGTGATAATCATTCTTTTGAAATATTGCTTCATAATAAACATGGAATAAACGAAAAAGGATTTGGACAATAACGGATCAATATTTAAAGGGGAAATTTAGTTTAACTCAAATTGGCTTTAGATGTTATTTGTTTAAATTTTAGGGTTTAGTATGCAAAATATGGGAAAAAGATCTTAAGTTAGCAACTTTAAGGGACTCATGTTGCTTTGAGATAAGTTTAGTAAGCTTTGAGATAAGTTTAAAAGGGAAATTGATGTATGTTTTCCAAGTTTTAAATTTATAATACTAGAAATACCAATTTTTACTAAAAACACTACACTCGGGAAGTATACCCGTTCGTGTATAGTATAGCTTTTAGGTAAGTCCAGGTCGTTCCACAGGAATTGAAGTTTTCACAGTTTGTAATTAAGGTGCTAAGGTTAATAAGATTGTCACAGATCAAATTAACCAAATCTTGCATATATCAGATATTATAACTAAAGCAATTAAAAGATGATTCAATCAAATGATTAAAGTATGTTTGTTTAGGCAATGATCACTTAGATAATGATGTGTTTGGAATAGTGTTTAAAATAGAGTTATCACAAGTTATAAATCCTTTCGGCCTTTAAATATAACTAGTGATTATATCGATTAATAACAACAAATCCTTTCGGCCTTTATAAGTTATTATAACCAATATATTAAGTGGAATGATTAAACACATATATAAAAGAACCCTTTCGGCCTATATTCTTGTATAAAATATGTTTTACCAATTCAATAAACACATATCCAAACGCTCCATATCAAAGATCACATTATACCCAAACAAACATAAGATTACTACTCCATAATCAAAGAGATGAAGATCATAACAATCATATAAATTCCAGAAAACTTCATATTAAAAGAGTTGTAGAAATTATACCAACGTTTACAAGATCAAAGAAGGCGATTACAAGTTTTCCCAACCGAAAACTATTCTAAAACCCAAGCTATTGATTCGAATCAACCCGAACCCTTAAGGTGCTGTCACCACCCTTGAAATTCAACAAGATTCATACCAATTTCAAGAGCGAAGTATGATGATTTTACAAGAATTTCCCAAGAACACTTTATTATATTCAAAGCAAAATCCGGAAACTATGAACAATTCCGTCACAATCGCTTATAGATTCGAAATAACACTACAACTATGCCTCTTTGATGGATCAAAACCTAAGAACAATGATGAACATCAACCAAGACTATCCAACTTCTTCAAGAACTCCTCCTTACTTTGATTCTAATGGTGGTGGTGATGGTGGTTTGAAGGGTGGTTTGGATCAAAGGTTTTTCAAGCCTTTATCCTCTAAAACACCTTTCCTAAGTGTTCCACACTAAGTGGGATGATTTGTGTTGGATGTGTGAAGAATGGGAGGAATGAGAGGCTATTTATAGGATTTTTCGGGGCAAAAGTGCGCCCCACTTGCATAAAAGTGCGCAGCACTTCGGGTGTTAATGCACTTGGCATTTAATTGCATTTAATTTCCTTTAATTTTCGTCAGATGGAAAAGTGCGCCGCACTTTTTTACAAGTGCGCCGCACTTGGTGCATTTTCAGCTCTTGGACCAAAAATCAAAGTTGTAGAGAATTCTTTCCCGGACGCGTGGCCGCCAGAATCGCGTCAAACGGAGTTCGTATGCTCAAGTTATGGCCAAAACAGTGGACAGGTGTCAGGGAATCTTTATCTTCAGTTATTTCTTCGTTTAAGCTTCAAATCTTCGTGTATTCTTTCGTTTTCTTCCACGACACATACCTAGAACATATAATAGCAAATATACTTGATTAAGTACCGAAAGTTCACGAGAAATGATCAAATAAATGCAAATAACGCCGCCGAAAACATGTATAATTTAGGCGTTATCAAATCCCTCCACACTTAGCTATTGCTTGCCCTCAAGCAATTAAAGCGAGAAAACAAAATCATTTATCGTGACGTGGAGAAAAAATCATTTTAGCATTAACAAGTGTTTACCAGTTTTATAACTTTTCAGGCATAGACATATAACAGAGCACCTCACATAGGGAAAGTGTTTGTTTTTGAATTCACACGAGTCACTCAGATAGGGTTTTATATTTGTGAAGTCACTCAATTGCACAGACATAATCTAGGTCGCTACCATATGCTTGTACTAGACACATAAACATGCCCGTTGCGGCGTGAGCACCTAGACATGATCGAAGTTGGGTTTGAGTCTAATTAGTGTTAGGGCTTTTGCTTGTCTAGGGGTGATTGAGAAGCGTTAATAACAGTTTTGCGTAAAATTAACTCGTTTGTGAGATAGAGTGATTCTTGTGTGAAAAAAATTGTGCGAAATATGCTTAAGGGTTTATGTGATTGTGGGTTTATGTTTATAAGCATGCTATAAGTGTTTCTAATGTATATGAATCATGTTTATGCATTTAGGGATCCCTTTGTGTTAAATACTTAGGTTCTTGACTGTGAAATATGTAATATCTTGGATTAGGATGCTTGTTCTTGTGTTTGTGGCCTTCAAAAATGGTAGAATGTTATCTAGAAATGCTTGAGATGCTCCCTAGTTGTTGTGTTGCTTAAAAGAAGTATGGAAATCTTAGTTGTATGCTCAATGTGATTGAATAGGGGTTGAATGTTGATAAACTTGAATGAGGCATGATTTAAGAGTGATTTTGGTTGTAAAAGAACAATTCTTGAATGTTAAAAGGTGATAAAACTTGTGTTTAGTTGCTAAGAATCCTGCGAAATGTGACATGACTTTAAGTCTGTGAAATATGTTTGCTTGTGTTTAAAACTGTGAAATATGATAGGGTACTTATTGTGCGAAATATGTCATTATTTTAGCCTGCGAAATATGTCACAGTCCATTTTGCGAAATATGTCAGGTTGTTCAATCTACGAAATATGTCATTTTTTAATAAGGGAAATATGTCAAATTTTTCCTCTGTTCTGCGAAATATGACATATCTCCTTATTCTGTGAAATGTGACATGTTTTGACTTAATCTGTGAAATATGACATGTTTACAGTTTGACTAAAATTAACTTTGATTGAACTTTGACCACATGTTGAATGTTTGTTAATTTCTTGATATTTATGTGTGTTAAACAGACTTAATTGCATTGAAACATAAAACACAAGGTCATCTAAACAAACACAACAACAAGGATAATCTATTAATTAGTGATATATATTATATATATTTATATATATATATATATATATTTATTTTATATTTTTATAACTGTGTGTGTGTGAGGTGTGTGAGTGTGTCTTGTTGTGTGTTGTGTGTGTGTGTGTGGTTTTGTATTAAACTGTACTGGATAGATTCTTAAGCAGAATCATGAATCAAGAACAAATTCTAACAAGCGATCGTGTTGAAGCATTTGTTTCCATCGCTGATAAAGTGCAAGTTTAGCGCGAAGCAAACATAAGGATTGATCCAACGCTGACACAAAAGGAGGAAACTTATCAAGTCATCCTAGATATCATCAAGAATTCTCCATGCTAGAATGCTTTTCTTATTACTGCTGATGTACCAGAAATCTACATGCAGCAATTCCGGCTCACAGTGAAGAAAGTCAAGAAATCTTCTTTCTATCAGTTTGACCTTGATGACAAGAAGTTTCAAGTTGATGTTAAACTTTTCCTAAAGATTCTCCGTATCTGTCTAAGTGTTCCAGACAAAGAGTTCGTTGCACCTCCATCTCCTGATTTACTGGTCACCTTTCTCAAGGAACTGGTTACAAGGTGTAGTTATATTAGTGAAACAGCTCCCCAATGCCATGTTCTGTTGATTAACATTGAATCAACCGTGGAGGGACCATTGGGAACTATCATTTCAACAAGTGTCTTAATGGGTAAAAATGTCTAAACAATGATCGACTTCCGACAATTCAAGAGTAGAAATTGTTGGGGTGGTATGTTCCACAAGGAGTTGTTCGACCTTTGTGGTCTGCATGATTTGGGAAGACTTCCAATACCAAATTGACTACAGGCAATCAAAACTCAAAAGACCTAAAATCATGCCCTACCCTAGATTCACTAAAATTATCATACACTATTTCCTTTTGAAACACAAATCCATTTCTATGAGATCGGGTTCATATGTCACCATAATTAAGGATGATGTTGTTTTGGGAATATTGAAGTTTATTGGCAAAGGTGAAGAAACACACATGTATATGGACTCTAGCTATTCCCCCAGATACAATGTTGATATGAAGCGTCATGAACTCTTAGTCTTTATTAGACTTTTATTGCCTTATCCTGGCTTTAATACTCCAAAGAAAGGAAGAGGTAAAGGTTTAAAAGGAAAGAGGGGGCCTTAGTTGAACTCCAAGAAAGGAAAAGAACATATCATTGTTGAAGAAAAATATTATCAGATCAGAGGAAGCACTCAAATATTAGGGAATTATCAGCAAAACAAAGGTAGAAGAACAAGATGAAGCAAGACGAGTTTATGAAACTCATGAGCGACTCGTTACTGAAAATCCTTCAACGGAAGAAGAGCCAGATGAAGTTGATGTTCATGAAGAAGATAGATTGGTTTGTCGAAGACCAATTGGTGTTGTCATCAGAGACACTCTGCATATCTCAAAGAAGAAATCACTAGACCAGTCTCAGAAGCTTAAAGGCATTCAAGTCATGTCTAATGACGGATCAATTAAGTGCTTGGTTACAAAGAAAGAAACATCAAAGCCAGCAGGAAGTAACAGAATACAACAACAATCTGCAGGCTCAAGTAAAGGAGCTGGTGTTACACCAGAGGTTTTTGATGAGCCAAAGGGCAGTTCTGTAGCTAAAGTTGTTGCTGAGATTGATTGGGGGTCTGAAGATAATAGTGCTCAGTCTGATGATACATGTAAATGAAGGACAAGTTGAATGGCTATGCACTAATGATGAAGAAAAGGTCAAAGATGATGATGATAGTGGTATTGGCATAGAAGAAACTAATGATGATGATGAAACTGGGTCAGATAATGCATGATCAAGTGATGCATGTGCAGAAAAGAATGCTGCAAAAGGGAGCAGCCGAGAAAGAGACTGTTGCTAAAGAGGTATCAAGAGATGAACAAGATATGGGGATGATCTAGCTGGGATGACTCAAGTAGGGGCTTCCTTATCAAGCTGAACACAAAGAGAAGCCTGATTTTTATTTTCACACTACAACAGTCTTTGTTCCTTTCAAACTTATGGTAATCAATTATTTAATACTTCCTCAGATATTTCTCTTACTGGTACCACAAGAACATGCAGTTACAGAAATCAACTCTATGTTGGATGTTCAAATCCAGCATGGAATAAGCCACTGTTTATCTGCTCCAATTACTTGATGTTCTGTGTTTGTAATTCCTAAAAACAAACCATAACACCTCAATTTCCAACACCACTTACAAACAACACTTTCAGAACACCAATCACAAGGAAGCTCCCCAATAACAACAACTGTACCTGATTACTTCAGCACTAATTCAATGATTTGAATGATCTTGAAAAGAAAATTTGAAGTTCCTGGACCAGGTTTGATCATTCAAAAGTAATTGAAGCATTAGCACAAGCTAATGTAATCAACGAGGTCAAGAATCAATTACCCAAAGTTGTCAAAGACATTGTTGAACCAAGAATGGAAAGCACAGTTCGAAATGTGCTCCAAAAGGATAACGTCAATCATGAGCAGCATGAATCATAAAAAAATGCATCAGAGATTCGTAAAATCAAGCTCGAGCATGCATCCAAGCAAAAATGGCCAAAGCACTCGACAACACCATTTGATAAAACAACATAAATTAAATACAAACAGAAGGACATCCTATTCAAGATGATGATGGCATCTAAGTCATACAAAAAACATCAGGCTCATAAAGCATTGTACGATGCTCTTATACAATCAATATTTATGGATGAAGATGACATGGATAAAGCTGCTACTTCGGAACCATCTACTCAATTAAAGAGAAAGCATGATGATCAAGATGAAGACCCTTCTGCTAGATCATACCAAGGGAAGACGACCAAAAAGAGGAGAACCAAAGAGTCTAAGCCATCAAAGAAATCATCAACCTCAAAGGAAACTGATGCGGTCGTCGTAGGACTTCAACAAGAAGTTTTACAACTCCCTATGTAGAGTACCTAACCGTTGTAGTAGTAGTATAGGCAAGACTCGGGGGTTTTATCGTTCTCTAGGGGAGTAGGTTGGGAAGGCTTGATCATGGTCTAACAGAATTCTAGGGGTTGAGAGAATATTATTTTTGTATTTTTATATTTCTAGGAAAGTAGGTAAATCTATGGTTTGAGAGGTTGGTTTGATAAACTATTAACTAAACTAATTGATAAACTAATCTACTGGTGATAACTTTATGATAATTAAATGTATTTACTTTATCATGCATTATTGTTAGCCTTAAAATATGTTGACTTATACGGAATTACACTAGTTATCATTAGGCAAGACCCGCAGGGACTAAAACTGTTAAGTTAGAATAGTTTCCCTTGTCTTGACATATATATACCCTCTCCATACTTCCATAGAGGGGTGAGGATTTATTTTGAAACATTATCTCATAAGGTGTGTGTGTTCTCTCTCTCTCTAAATACGCACACATCTTTCATTTCTCTCTCTTAATCTAATAATGGCTAAGTTCTTGTTTAATCCTCCCCGACCTCCGGATCTTGTTCTAGGCAGCTAGTGATTTCTTATTACTAACAATTGGTACCAGAGCCAAGGGGGAATTCGTGTTTGTAGGTTGTTTATTCTATGGTGTTCGTGGTTAATAAGCTCATTTTCGAAGCTTATTTGGTTTTATAAGCCCACGGCTTATAATGGTTTTGGATATTGGATTGAAATCTCTTCTACTTTCTTGTGTTTCTCTCCTATAGCTTATTTGGTTCTTGCATTCGTGGCTCATTTTCTTTGCAAATAGCTTATTGGAAGCTTATATTGGTTCGGCTTCTTTATAAGCTTATTTGGTCACGATTTTGGTTTGATTTCGGCTTTAAACTACAATAAGCTTGTACTTTCTTGACAATCTCTCTACTAGCTACTTAGTATTAAGCTTTTATGGCTTACTCTTGTAGCTAGGTAGCATATTCGTGCTTATTTTAAAGCTTATCTTGAAATATATATTTTGGTGTTCTAGGCAGCGGTTTGGCATAAAGCTATGTACTAGAAAGTACTCGGTTTTTGTTTGTTTGTCGAATTTGTAAAAGAAAACAAAAGCAAGTGCACAAGGCAGTTTGTCCTTTATTGTAGCGGTTTGCTATACTATTTGGACAGCGGTTTGATCAAACCACTAGATAGCGGTTTGTCAAAACAGGTGTAGCAGTTTGTACTAATTCTTGGTCAACCCTAAACGTTACTCTGTCCAATTGACTAGTCAACAGCGGTTTGCCACTTAAGGGTTTCCAGCGGTTTGGATAAAACTGGCAGCGGTTTGGTAAAGTTCAAAGGCCAACGGTTTAGTAAGAATTATGTGCCAACGGTTTGGCTTAAATTTTCTAGCAGTTTGGTCAAGTTTAAGGTGGCGGTTTGATCAAGTACATAGGCAGCGGTTTGTCTTCAACTGACAGCGGTTTGCCAATTCCTATATGCTAG